>JARQOC010003552.1:0-15626 GCA_033576535.1 Allobates femoralis | reverse complement strand
CTTTAGAGAAGTATCATAATATACAAAGTAAATATGACAAAATCTAAAATCCTTGACTTTAACATAGATGAAATCCAAGCAAATCTCATCAAGGACCTCTTTTCATTGGGTAAAAGATTCAATTCATATATGGGGATCTTGCTTTCTTGGAAAACACAAACAGTAGAAATCAATCTAACCAGGATAATAAAATTGTTACAAAAAGAGCTAAATGAGGTACTCTATGTCCAGCAACCGGATAGCGGGAGGAGCCAGGTGGAAGATGGAAAGTTAGAGAAGGACCTGGGTTAGGGGAGGTTACAACACAACAAAAGGGACACACACAACACCAAGAGAGTGGAGTTCAGTTCAGTGCAGTTGAGAGGAGAGTTAGTAGATAGGAGAGTGAGAGGAGTCAGTTTTGTCAAGACCCGTCAGCCAAGGAAAGTCGAGGAGTGAGGACACGGACCCAGCGGCCTGTGCCATAATGAGGCTAGCCCAGGTCCAGGGCTGTAAACTGTGGTGAAAGATAGAAGGAGTCCAAGGTGTGCTCGAGTCAGGGGGACACCACGGGACTGGGCCGGAACCAGAGTGCCAGCTCTGCTGAAGTGGCAGGGGACCTTTATGCCCCAATCATGAACTCCAGCGGGGTGTGGGGTCTTTGTGACCCTAGACCCAACCTTCGGTGCAGTGAAAGGAAGGCCATCGTATTAGGGCTAGGGGACCCGGAAAGTCACCCAATGAAAGCTTGTGACCGCTGGACTGTAGCTAGCATGCGGAACAGACCGAAAAGGCCCGAAAGAGACACAAAAGGGGGAGTTGCAGATAAACCTGAGAGGAGACAGACTGATGCTGGGATCTGGCAGCAGGAGGCTGCCTGTAACTGTGAACGCTGCACCCCGCCAAACCCACAGACTTCACGGTTACCCTGGGGACCAACCCTACCCGTGGAGGGTTCAACATCCCTTGCTGCTACTCCCCATCATCCCCAGAGGTCCCGACTGCAGAGGTGGCTATCCATAGCCGCGCACCATGGATGGCGTCACAATAATCCCTAAAAACTGTTTCTCCCTTTTTATTTATAGAAATGAGACAAATGCGCAATAGGGTCTTATCTCTATTATATAGAGGTATATGTATGGCGACAAGGGCATGCTCACCTGATCTGGTTGTGTAACCCACAACCAGTATGAACGCTTAGTCAGTAGCTGCTGCTGGATCCACACATCCACGGGTTACCGTGGTCAGAAATCAGCATATAAGGACGAAGTGTCGTACAATCCGCGCTGCTACCAGAGGAAGACCAGGACAATGGAACGTCTGGTTGAAGTAGTTCTTTAATCCGATGCGTTTCGGAGCTATCGCTCAGCTCCGTCCTGAGGAAGGAGCTGGGAGATAGCTCCGAAACGCGTCGGATTAAAGAACTACTTCTACCAGACGTTCCATTGTCCTGGTCTTCCTTTGGTAGCAGCGCGGATCGTACGACACTTCTCCCTTTTTATTGACTGCCCAGGGCCCTGGAGATAACAACGACAGGGCCCGGTTCTGAGTACCCCACGGCCCCGGTGGACAAGTCACATCCATGCATCAACTGAAGGTGCATTGATGGACAATGTGGAGGGCTGTGTGGCACTAGATCCCCCCGGACTCATGAGCCCCATAGTGTCTCCAGATATTAGCAGTATGCCACTGGCTGAGGAGAATTTTTTATTTTTCTGTTACAGCCCTCCTCCACAAATGAGTAAGTAGATCTGGTATGTTTGCTCACAATGCTGCTCGTCAGGGAGCAGAGATGTTTCAAGCAGTGTTTCTTTAGCCTGTAACCCGGATTGTCACATGACTAGGATAAGTTTTTTTTTTTTTAAATCTGTAACGGTGGCAACTTTTATGAGAATATATATTCTGGAAGAACCTCTTTAATTTTGTCAGGAAGATTAGGATGGAAGTGATGTTGAAGAGTCAAAACTGTCTTATGTATTTGCGGTACTTTAGGGTATGTGCTCACAGTCCGGAGCCACTCTGTCTTGGACGCAGTGGCTCCAGACCTGAGGGAATCCACGGGTGGCTGCATGGAGACCGTAGCCACCCTGTACTCACCATCTATGGTGAGTGCAGTGTTGCTTCTCCCTGCGTGCACCCGATGGCAGCCAGAATGCCGGCAACCCTCGCCGCAGCTGAAAACAAGCTACGGTCAGGTGGAGCAAAGTAATGATGTACAAACATCTTTTTAAGGAGAAAATAGGGCACCCCCAGTCACCAGCTTGATAAAATGGATTCTTGCTTTATTGTTTCTTCATTTTAAAAGATGGTACAGGTCATATTGCATGTATTACAACCGATGCTTTTCTGTATGACCTGTACCATCTGTTTAATATGACCGATACCATCTTTTAAAATGAAGAAACAATAAAGCAAGAATCTATTTTATCAATCCGGTGACTGTGAGTGCCATATTTTCTTGAAAAAGGTTTTTGTATTTGCTGTGGAATACATATTTGCAACAGAACTTTTAAGCCATATGGGCAAGGACAGGTGTTTTAAATGTGCTTTCTCTGCCTTTTAGAAAAATTAACCTTCTGATTGATAGGCAAGCTGGGAACTGATACCAGAGAGCAATAGCATGATAGGTCAACTAGTGCGGAGGAAGTGTACTACATACGGTGTGAACCCATATCAAAATACGAGCAATATATGTAGCATTCACTTTATGTATGTAGCAAGCCCATATGGCTTAATCGTTCTATTGTTCTCTGGTATCAGCTGCCTACAAAGAAGGATTCAAACATATGTAGAAAACATTTAGATATAAGGACCCAGTTACAAAATACACCTCGATGTTGGCAACTCGGTGGATTATGGATATGGCCATTTCAATAATGCTAAGTATCTCACTTTATTTTAAATTTTCCAAAGCCAAATTTTTCTTTGCCATATTATTCCAATTGATTTATTTATTACTATATTATTTATTTACTATTTTGTATTTAATTTGTGGTTAAATGCACTTATACTGAAAGAGTGAATGCTACATATATCGCTTGTACATGTTGGCATTAGCGGAAAATTGCACCTGTCAAGGTTTGTGGATATTTGGTCTTCAATATGACATCACACAGCAGTGGTGAGCCCTACTTTCCTTTTTTCATAGTGAAGATGGGATTTCTACAAAACCTATCCACTGTGCTTCTTCTGCACAACGCAGTGTTTTGGACGTAGCAGCAAGACGCTGCTTCAAAAGCACTGCATTTACTTATCATGAGCACACAGCCTTATAGTGCATGTCTGTGCCCAACAAGGTAGTTTGGCATCACTAAAAAGGGGCATGACTTAGTAGGAAAGGCACGTGACCTAACTTGCAGTGTTGTGCCACCCAAAATCTGTCAAAAATGTAGTGCATTTCTAGCAAATTATATACCAACTAATAGGTAGTGTAAACTTAGACCTGACAAAATTATCAGCCGATAGAAACTACTTTGATAAATATTGTGCTTCTATCAGTTAGACAGAATCAATAAATATTGCCCTTTCTGAAAGGAAAGGAGTTTTTAATCTGATATATTGACACTCTTACAATTATGCACAGAAAATAAATGTAGTTGCCTGTGATATGAACTTACAATGTCCCGTCCTGTGTCTGATTTCTGAATAGGGATTGATGGTGGCTGGAACCTTACAGTGGATTCATCCCTTCTTTGGAAAGCAGGAGAATCTGCAATAGAGCATAATACACAACACTGTTCTTACAATTACGGTAATCTGAGTTTTCAAATTACATTTGTCAAGGGATAATTCAAACAGCTTTTACTAACAAAGTTATTCGAGAATGTCACTCAATGCTGTATTTACAACACCATGAAGGACAAGATGTAATGTTATGCAAATCAACGAAGTGGCTGGTGTTGTTAAGATCTGCAAATATCACATTTTTCTTCTCGCCACGACAGCACCCGCTGGAGAGAGGGGATCCGTCCCCAGGGACAGGAAACCTGCAGATAAAAAGGGGGCGGTCCCCTCGCCTCCTCAGTTGGTTTCCTGTCCCTGATGGGGAACCTGCAGTACTTCTTACCTAGGTCCAATCAGCCCTCTGTGCGGTGTCCTTGAGAACGGCAGGGTCTGGGGCGCTAGAAGCAGCGTCGGGAAGTCCTGCTTGCAGGCTCTCCCCTCGTCTGATGGATGGATGGGCGTCCTGTCAGTGCCGGCGGTGTCCCCCTGACTGACGCGGGCGTGGAGGACTGGTGCGCTCCGGCCAGGTGCTCCGGGTGTGCGGGGCATTGGGTGTGTGCGCGGCCAGGGCCTCTCTCTGCCCGCCGGTGGACCGCCGGCGTTCTCTTCCGGTCGGGGCGGGTGCGCATGCGCCGCCATGTTCCCCGGAAGTGACGTCATCTCGCTTCCGCAAGGCCGGAGGAGGTGTGCCGCCTGGAGGGCGGGAAGACTCGCAACCTGCGGTGCTGGAGCCTGGAGGCCTCACCTGGACGCCTGGATCATCGGAGGGGCACTCACGGACGGATGTCCGACCCAGCTGGATGGGAGGCCATTTCTACGGGCGGTCCAAGGAGCGTGGTGTTAAGCCTGGTCCGTCATCTGACCAGATGGAGTCTTTACCTCTTCGTTCCGGTGCCGGCCTTGAGCTTTCCTAGGTGAGTGTAATGGGCTCTGCCTATTGAAGCTACCCCCTTCTCTCTGTCGCCCCCTCTTCGGTTACAACTCCTAGGGGGGTGTTGGTTACGTGTTCTGTGGCCTTTATGAGATGTGCTCTTTGTTGCCTGCCACTGCCGGACGCCTATACTTAGCTGGGGTGCTGTGGCTGCGGATTTTAGACGGGAGCTTCATGGGGTCTACCCTCCCTCGGGAGTGGTGCCCATTCCGTCACAACCAGAGCGAGGCTGCTGTGGCAGGACCCATGCATCATCTGCACCGTGCCCCATACACCCAGCTGTGGCTGTGGGTTCAGATCCTATGCTGTACATGTCATCCAAGCCATTATCCATGGATGGCACATGCTGGCCACAGGCTCTCCCCCTGGCAGACCTCGTGCTCTGGCGACTGTGGGCCACTAGCCATTGGGCGAGGAGTGGGTTCTGGTCTCCTCTACGGATGGTATTCTGGGCTCTCGCTCGTTTGTATCCCCTTGTCATCCTCAGGGAGGTTCTGTTTCCCTTTGTCAATATGGGCTATTTGCTTGACTTCTGTTGGAATACAAGGGGGAGGCTACCCGTGCCGATGCTGTGTTGCGTGCCGGGTTGAAAGTGCCTAAAGGGGTTTCGGCAGTGGCCTTCCCTTCCACGCATTCCTCCTTTCGAGTGGGGGATTCCGGTCCTTTCTGCTCTGTAGGGCTATGGTGCTCCTGCTACACAAAAAAAAAAAAAAAAAAGTGTGACCGGCATAGGGGCCTTTATTCCTGCTGTTTCAGCTACGTGTGCGGCTAGCTCTTGGCTGGTGTGGCTTGGCACCTGGAGACTCAAATCCATACGGGGGTGTCCTGTTTCAGCTACGTGTGCGGCTAGCTCTTGGCTGGTGTGGCTTGGCACATGGAGACTCAAATCCATATGGGGGTGTCCCGAGTCACCTTATGGTCCTCGGTCCCATTGTTTCATGGGGGTGCTGCCTCCTGGGGCTGTTTCCCTGCACCTGGCAGCGAGGTCATCAGGCTTCTCCAATTCAGCTAGATGTGCTCTTGGATGTAGCGCTGGAGTAGGGCCACGCAGGCCAGGGCCTGGTTCGGCGCATTGTTGCGGGGGTGAGTCCTTGTTGGCAGGGCTCTAGTTGATGTCCGCTCCAGGGCGGCTGCCGGGAATATGGGATTCCTTCCTCCTCCTCTTGCGTTTTACGGGTGAGCGTTCGGACGCTGACCATTCGACCAGTAGTTTTGCGGTAGGAACCATACGGGGTTCCTCCGGACTATCACTGGAGTGGGCTCATTTTCTTCCTGATTGAGTGTATGGACTTCCTCTCCTTTTTCCTTCATGACTTCAGGCCCTTAGCTCTGAAATCTATGGTCGGTTGGAGTAGTGGTTCCTTATGGAGATCCCGGGGGCCTGATGGTGGGGGTTTTTGTTCCCCTTTCTTCCTGGCTTCCAGCTCTGAGTGTTTTTATTGGCCAGTTATTGCTTTGAGACAGTGTCTGCCTTTTTTCCGCTGTTGCGGGGTTACTTGGAATCGGTTGGCTCTGCCGGGTAATCGGTAGCCAGGGGGCACCAGTCCTGGGCCACCCGGAGAGGTGTGCCCTGTTCTCTACTCAGGTGGGCACGCTACGCTCTGTGCAGATCTGCGGTTGCTTCTGATTCCTGGTTGCTTCGGGCCGTTAGGGATTTGATGCCGTCCTATTCCCATCTGGCCGTTCAGCCTGCCTTTCCATGGCTTTCGGGTCGTTGTCGTAGTCTGTTTTTGTCATTCCGGTGGTCGCACTTCAGTTGGTCTTCGGGGCCCTCAGGTATTCACCTCCTTGGAGGAGGTGGTGTTTTTCAGTCGCCCTTGTGATCCTGCACTTGTGTGTTTCCTCGTAGGAGGGCACTCTGCAGCTCTGGGTGGACCTTGCCTCCGCACTTCGTTCCCCTCTAGGGGCGCTTGGCTGACTGATGTGCTCAGGGGGGTCATGCTTGGCTGGATTGTTTGCTACTGGGCCTCGTAGTCTTGGTCGTGCCATGGTATGGTCTGTGGGGCCTGGTCCAGGTTCCTTCCTCGTGTTCGCCGGTTCTTCCTAGGCTTCTCCTCGGCTCTGTCGGACTGCTGTGCCTTCTCACGATAGCCAGAAAGTTGTTAATTTCTGGGGGGTTCAGGTGGCTTTCGCCGCCCTGGTGGGTCCCTGCAGGAGGTTGTCTCCCGGTTGGGGTCCCTGTTGTCCGGTATCCCGGGGTACTGTGGACTCTGTCCCATTCCCAGGTTCTCATACGCAGTTCTTCGGGTTGCCTCTCCTCTTCGGAGGCGGCTTCACGGTCGTTCCTTCTAGGCCGGGTTGTGCAGTCCCTGTCCTGGTGGTCGGCCCTGTTGGGCCTTCTAGGGGGTGCCCTGGGGGGTTCTCCGAAGTCTGTTCTGGTCGTGGGTGCTGGCCCCGTGGGTTGGGGGCCTTTGGTGTCTCTGTTGGCTCGGGGTCGGTGGTCCTTTGCTGTTTCGGTGGTTCCTCTCCCCGGTGGGAGTTTTGGCGGCTTGTGGCATGCCTTCCTCCATTTTCTTCTACAGATGGCATGGCCTCCGGTGGAGTCCTCTCGTCGTCGGTTGTCTTTGGTTCCTTGGGGCAGGCCTCGGTCCTCGCCTCGCGTGTCTATGGCAGTTGCATTCCTCGCATTGACCGTCCCATCTCTTCCTTGTCTGCCCTGCACTTCGGGGGCGTGGGTGTTCTCAGCGGCTTTTTCTGAGTCAACACGCTTCCATTAGGGGAACTGGACTCTGTGTGGCTTTGTGTTTTCGTCGCATCGTGGCTTTTTGGGGGTCTCCTGGAGGTAGCCTGGTTTTCCACTTGGGCGTACAGCCGGGTCCGCCTGTTTGCCTGCGGCGGTTCTACTGCATCCTGGCTTCGTGGTCTCCCATAGTGGGTTCCCTAGTGCCTCATTCTGGGAGGGACGTTTTTCCCCTCTGGGCCTCCTGACGATTGGGCTGCGCCTCTTTGGTTACGAGACAGTCTTGTTCCTTCTGGCCTTGGCCGCTGTGGTTGGTGGTTCGGTCCCATGTCTGCTGCCATCTGTCCGGTCCTGTTGTGTCTGGGCCCCTTCTGTCATCCTCAAGTGAGGGGTCAGCCTCCGCGGGCATTGCTCTTGGATGACAGGGGTGGTTACCTTTTTCCGGCCTGGCGGCTGCTTGGTTAGGGCTCCGCTACTCGCGGTCTGGCTACGTGTGTTGGACCTTCTTGGGATTTTCCGACGGTCTGGTTCTCCTGTGTTCCACATTTTGGCCATTTTAGTTTCTTGAGTGGGGCAAGTTCTTCAGGGTTGTTGGTTAGTATGCTTCATCCATAGTGCCCAGGTGCATCGTGCTAGTATGCCCCTGGGGGGTTCCGGTCTGGTCTTCGTTGCCTCTTCCGGTTGCCTCTTTGAGACTTTGGAATCTGATTCCAGGTGTGCCTTCCCTCCGGTCGTTCCTGATTGGGAGCGCTTTCTTCTGTTTGGTGGGGTGGTCTGTTCAGGCCCTTTCCCTTAGACCCGCCTGTCCTTTTCTGGTTTCCCTGATGGCCTGTTTTTGTTGCCTGGTACCTCGTCCCTTCTGTGGGTGGTTCTGCCTTCCCTGGTAGTCGGCTGTGTGTTCTCATTCCTTTGTTTTTTCCCGTTCCCAGGTTCCTGGGGGGGTTCTGTTCCTTGCTTTAGAGGTTCGTCATGGTCTCCTTCCCTATTGGGTGGGCCGCCGACTGGGAGGTAGTGCGGTGTGTTGTGGTTTTCTCATTTCAGGGTCTTCGCAGACGGCTGCTACAAGCATTCGTCCTCTGCCTGGAGTTCGTACCCGTTCCGCTCAGGCTATGGCTTTCTCCTGGGAGGCACGGGATCTGGTGCCTGTTTGGTTCGTATGTTAGGCCGGTTCCTGGTCTTCGCCTTGCACCTGTTTTCCACCATCGTGGGCTGGTCCTCTCCTTTCCTTCTGCCTTGGTGTTCAGGGGATCTGTACTCGGCCTGGTGGTCCCTCCCTGGGGTGATTTCTCTGCAAGTCTCTCCAGTGGGTGCTGTCGTGGCGAGAAGAAAAGACTGGATTACTTACCGGTAATCTCGTTTTATGGAGCCACGACAGCACCCACTCACTTCCCCCCTGTTTGCTTGTTGCACCTCTTCCTGGTTGCTTTAGTGGTGGTGGTTAACTGCATTTTTGCTTGTGTTGGCGTGTTTATTAATTTGGCGGTTCCTCTCGTGCTCTGTAAACCAACTGAGGAGGCGAGGGGACCGCCCCCTTTTTATCTGCAGGTTTCCTGTCCCTGGGGGCGGATCCCTCTCTCCAGTGGGTGCTGTCGTGGCTCCATAAAACGAGATTACCGGTAAGTAATCCAGTCTTTCAAGTAACTAGCTCCAATTGGTGACATATTGTTGGGCCATAAAGCAATCAACCTTTAGCCACATTAAAAATCAAAAATGTAATTAGATATTGCGGTATTATTATGTGATGTCTCATGTTCATTTTTCGTCAACATACCAATCATCATGATAGCAGCTTAATGTCTCCTGATCTGTTCTGTATTGAAAGTAAAATTACTTCCCAGTCCTAAGGCATCCCATTAGACAATTAGACAATTAGCCGGGTGTCCAGCTACAGGTATTCCATAGTCCTCACAACACTGCTATCTAAGGGTGGCTTCACACTGCGGCGTTATCCGGTTCAGGGCTGTCCGGGATGACCCAGACAGCTGCGGATTGGATCAGCACACAGGACTGGGGGGGCTAATATGTCCTCCGGTCCGGTGTGCATCGCACGCTGCTGCAGCCGCTGACAGGTCAGGACCGCGGCGCCCGCAGTCCTGACTTATCAGCAGCGGGAAGCCGGCCTTAGACTACCAATGTGTAATAGAGACTGGAATGGAGGTCTACGAGTCCTGCTTTGGTCATGAATGCAATGATAGCCGGAGATTGATCTGGAGTTTCCATTTCAGTCTTGATTGATTTAATTGTGATACGAGTGGTATGGCCATTTCTTCAACAATTTCAACATGACCACATAAGGCCAAACAACATCAGGCCACATATTGCTTGTACTACTTGCAGTCTACATGGCCTAAATGGGCTATCATGACCTGCAGGGTCTCCAGACTATTCTGCCATTGAGAACATATGAGATGTTATTGGTTGACAATTGAAAAGGAGCTGGCAGAAGTGGATCTTGATGATTTGCATGCCCAAGTGCATTCAGTGTGCCAAAACATCCCACAATCATTAACAACATAATTGCTTGCATGCCAAGGTATGAAAATGTGTACATACATATTTAATAATAATAATAATAATAATAATAATCTTTCTTTACATATTCCGCAGCAATTCAGAGGTTTATAATCAAACAGTCATAAGTAACAGTTATAAAAAATACAATAATTAAAGCAAAATAATGATGGCCCTGCTCATAAGAGCTTACAATCTTCACGTGCATATTTTTGCATGTGCTGTTCATACTTGATACTGGAAAAATTCAGAAGTGTAGATTGGATGATCTGGGGCTCATCATCAATGAGCAATGCAGCCTGACTCATTATGACACTGATGTCACATAGGCTAGCTGACAGTTTGTTGTGATTTAAGGAAAATATAGCTAAGATCTATTGTCACAAGTCTGTGACAATTTTTTAAGTTGTTTTTACTTTGGTTAATAATTTCTTCCAGCACCAGCTAGGGATACTGTTGTTTCTTCACTGGTAGTGCTAGGAAGGCTTGCTGCAGTGAGTGTCCACTTCCACCTTTCCTTAAGTAGCCATGTGATCCTTCAGCTGTTGTTGGTGATGGCTGATTCTTACCTTGACCAGCATGGAGCGTGGAGGTTTTTGAATCCCTGCTGTTTGAAGAGCAGCCGACCTAGTGCTGTTTTCCTTATTGCTATCAGCAAATTGTAGTAATATAAATGTTGTGTTTTACCCTAATCCATTTAGTGGCTGATGGGGATTTATTCCAGGGTTTTCTCAGGAGATAGAGTTACGCTGGCAGCTATTATCCATTAGGTGTTCCTCTGGGATAAGGTTTAGCACAGGGTCCCAGTTGTCAAAGGACAGATCAGGGATTCCCTCCCCTGGAATTTCTATGTAACCCTGTCCCCCATCGTGACATCTATTAAATGTAAAGGTACAACAGAAGATTTTTAATAGCTTGAAGAAATGTTCCAGTTTTAGAATACTGATCACTCCAGTGTCAGCTACTCCCAATTGCTCTGTCTCTGTGTTTTGGTTGCAGCAATAAAGTTGCATCAACAGCACATATTTCCACTACAGTCAAACAGTAAGCACAGCAGCTCTACTGATTAGAGATAAGCGAACACCTGAGTGTTAGAATTCGGTTTGGTTCACCGAATGCGGGGTGTTTGCCAAATTGTTCCTTCAAACCCCATTGAAATCAATGGCAGGGAACAGGAAACACATAGAAAACACATTCACAAGTGTCTAAAAGCTGCCAAACACACAAATTATCTTACCAGTCTCCGCTGCTTGCTTGCTTGCTTCTGGGTCTGTTCTCTCTCTCACTTACCGTACATCTGGTCCCGTCTGTGAAGCTTCATGCATATTCACTTCACTGATTGGCAACAGCCAATCACAGACGCTCATGCTTTGTGAGAGCGTCTGTGATTGGCTGTTACAATCAGACTGCATTTTCACAATCTGAATGATGTCTGTGCTTGGTTGTCATACACATTAGTGTATGACAACCAACCTGGCGTCATGGTATGTAAAAAAAAAAATGGGAACAAAAAATTGCATAGAGCTTTGACCTATTTTTAATTGTTAACCAAGGTAAAACTAGGCAGCTGAGGGCTGGTATTCCCAGCGGTTGAAGGCCCATTGTTATTGCTATAGAATAGCAGCCTGCAACCACCCCAGACATAGCGCACTCATCAGAAGCGCCAATTCCTGCCGCTTTACACAGCTCTTCCAGTTGCCGTGTACCGATGCAAATGGGTAATTAGGGATTAATGCCAGCTTTGTATTGCCAGCTGGTATTAAGCCTGAAATTCTTAATGTTGAGCCAATGTTAGACCAGGTCAATGAGAATTTCAAGTAAGTAGTAATCAAGACACAACACAAACAACAAAAGAGAGAAAACATTTTATTACAAATGAAAACACAAACATTTTTTTCCATTATTTCTTTATTTGATCTGATATGTCAGATTACAGATGGCATCACACAGCAGGGAATCCCACTGTGGCCCCTCCATGCTGTTTGATTCTATTTTGGCAGCAGATTTTGAGAATCTGCATGTCTATCCTGAAGCCAGCAAAGTCTATGAAAGCTCTGAAGTGCTGTGCCAATGTGTTTTTTGTTATTGCAGATTTGCTGCAGATTTTGGGGCAGTAAAAAGAAATCTAAGCCACATGTGCAATGAAACAAAAAAGCAATGTAGGCACAGGACTTCTGACCTGCCCTACACTTTGCTGGCCTCAGGATAGACATGCAGTTTTGATGCAGATTCTCAATCTGCAGAAACAAAAAATCAAACAACACACCATAGGCACAAGGCCTAAGAGAGTCCACGGCGAGCCAACAGTTGTGGTGAAAGGGCTCAAAGATTCCTCTTGCTATTTCCACAGAGACCTCATGGCCAGGGGTGGCCAACTACTGTCCTCAAAGTCTAAAAACAGTGCAAGTTTTCTGGATTTCCTTAGTATTGTACAGATACTAATTTCATCACCTGCAGAGGTGATGGATGATTCCAGCACCTTGTGCAATGCTAGGGAAATCCTGAACACATGCACTGTTTGCAGCCCTTGAGAACTGCACTTGGTCAGCCCTGTTCTACTGGAGTGGGTGTAATGTTTTACAGTCCCATACCTCACACCTTCAGGCCAGAGGCTTGCAGCTTGTTCATCAGTCTGTGTAGGGTAGTATCAAAACAGAAATAGTCCAGAACACAAGGAGTGAACTAAAAAAACTTTACCATTTACACACCCTATAAATCTCCAACAAAAAAGCGTAACAATATACATGGTATCAACAACAGCACACAGACTGTTAAAGCGGTGGAGAGACAATGAAGGGCAGAGCCATTAAACGGTGGACCCGTTGAAGCACCAGTCAAGTATGAAATGGCACCGTCGTCCTTTGTCTCTTGCATACCCTTCCTTCCCTTGCACTGACGACATCCTGTATATCTCAGTGACACTGTGCTCTAATTAAAGGTTTGAAGCAAACTGGTGAGTTCCTGCTTGTTTTCTTCTACTACAACTCCCTAATGGATGTCTGATTTCTATGGAGGAGAGCACCACCTGATTCAAATCTCAGAAAAGTCTGAGCTAATTCCTGGTCGGTGTCTGCGCTAATCCGTGAGTAGTGCCCAGTTACTCTTTGTTATATTGCAGAGTCTATTAATCTCTTTCAGTTGGAACCCAAAGGCTGCATGAATGCCCTATAAGGGAAGCGCAAACGGCGCAAAATGTTAGAAGAACTTTAAAAAAAAAAATGCCTTGGACAAAGACAACAAAAAACTGGAAATAAAATAAATCCCAAAAGTTATTTTTTGGCCAAAATTCCAAGTAAGGAATGAGTGACTGTCTCACAGACCCACTAACATGCTTTTAGTAAGGTCCAGTTAGATTGTTTCTCACCATTTTCAGCCATGCCTCCGATGGTTGTTGCAGTTTCTCCTTCTACTGTGCTGACGGACGGTCTTGGGGGTCACAGAGGCTACTCCTCTAGGTGCATTCTCTACCACCACCTGCCCCCAGCACACTCCATCATTGCTACCTCTGGTGAGGATGTTGAAGGAACTAGGGGACAACCACTCCCTCTAGGACAGACAGGACCAGGACCCATCGACATGCTTTGTGTGTTTGGGTGAATTTAGCTGGCCAACCAAGAGACACTTAGGCCGCACCCGATACCAACTTCTCTCCATCTATGCCTCCTCCTGCCGCTTCTCAAATTGGGAGGCGGTGCCAACCCAACATACGCCAACCGCAAACCACCCCTTCATGCTCTGCACCTTCATGAATGTGACCTCATCGCTAACATAGATGGTATGAAGCCTTTGGGGAAGATCGTCATGCTGCAGGGTGACGAGGTTGACATTGCACTGATGTTTATTGCCATGTTCCACTACGAACCCATACCTCTTATCCTGTTTGAATACCACCACCTTGCCTTTCGTGCATTGGTCAAGGAAGTCATTAACCTTAGGTCCATGCAGCCAGTCCCACGCAATGGCATCTGCATGTTGAATCTCCTCAACAAATGCCATGGGAGAATGGGGTGGTTGATGCCTTCTTAGCTAGGTGCTTGGAGGGGTAGGGATCCCCATATGGCATTTCCCCAGTTGATTGCCCCCAGAGGTGGTGAGGGTGATCAACACAGCCGGTAAACATTGCCTTCTTTAAATTCCTTTAAAAATAAAAAAACATCTTAAACTGATATTTTAAGGACATTGTAAGCTTCCTGGACTTCTCAGCTGCTGCCACATCTTGCACTGTTTCCAAGATTCAGACCCTGCAGGTGTAAGAACACCTGCAAACTCCAGGACGTTTAAAAAAATAAAGAAAAAATGCAAAAATTTTACAGCTTAACACTAGTTGGTAGACCTTCGGTTAGGTGTTGTCCCCAGCCAGCAGGTCTTCCAGTGAGCATTTTAGCCCCAAATAAACAGGTAAATATTTGGGGCAATTATAAATTTCGCACTTTTTCCCGAACTTAGCTGAAGTTGCCGACTTTTGGGGAAAGTGTTCGAGTTTCCAAACTCCAAACTAAATCAGCCATGTTCTTGCCGAATTTGAAATTGGCGTACATGTTCGAGCAAAGTTCGCTCATTTCTACTACTGATAATAGACTGTGTTGTTATGGGAGCTAGCGCTACAGCTACCGTGTTTCCCCGAAAGTAAGACCCTGTCTTACATTTTTTTGGGGGCCAAAAGTGGCCCCCGGTCTTACTTTCGGGGGGGGCCTTACATTGGGTGCCCCAGCAGTGTGGCCTACAGGCCCCCTACTGCTGGGACACTAAGGGAGCGGGTCGCACGTCACGTGCGCCCGCTCATTACATATGCACTGTATCCCCCTGTCAATCAGCGACAGGGGGAGCAGTGCATTATACTGTATATATGGGCCCCCTATTGCTGGCACACTACCCCCCTGTTCTGAGGCCCCCACCGCTGCTGCTGCTGCAGAGATCTTACCCTCCAGGGTCTTCTTGCAGCAGCCAGCGCGTCCGGTCCATCCTCTGTCCTCGGCTGTCTTCCGGATCATGTGACCGGCCGGTCGCAGTCGCGATGATGTCATGCGCTGCGACGGGTCACATGATCCGGAAGACAGCCGAGGACAGAGGACGGACCGGACGCGCTGGCTGCTGCAAGAAGACCCTGGAGGGTAAGATCTCTGCAGCAGCAGCAGCGGTGGGGGCCTCAGAACAGGGGGGTAGTGTGCCAGCAATAGGGGGCCCATATATACAGTATAATGCACTGCTCCCCCTGTCGCTGATTGACAGGGGATGCAGTGCATATGTAATGAGCGGGCGCACGTGACGTGCGACCCGCTCCCGCTCCCCCCCCCTCCGCTAGGGGCCTTACATTGGCCCCCCCGGTTGTAAGGCCTTATAATCGGGGGAGGCCTTACATTAGCAGGCCCCCCCTTTACCCCTAGGCGGCCTTACAATCGGGGGGGCCTTACTATCGGGGAAACACGGTAGTGAGGAAGAAGTACTATCTGGCATTGTCATTTAACATTACAGGAATTGCTTGGGGTCAACCTTTCTAAAGTTGAAACCCGTTTAAATTGTAAAATCTCAAAGTAATTTTAGAGAACAAAAATAATAAGGCATAAAAGGTACCAAGTTAAATTCTTAAATAGGTAATTTTAGCCCATTAATTCTAGAAATACCTCCTAAATAACCTCGTGAGTGACGTTTTTCATGGAATGTTTCCAGCCAAGCCTTGCTGCATGCTGTAAATGGAGCATTATTATAATGATCTTCACAAACCTTCACAACCATAATAATTGTAGAACCCCAGCCTCAATAGTTTAAGAAGCCATGTAGGTGTGAAGAAATCATGGACTACAC
>JARQOC010003551.1:0-15629 GCA_033576535.1 Allobates femoralis | reverse complement strand
TCTATGGCTGTTTATGTAAAAGGGGGGGGGGGGCAGTGAATGTGTCTATGGTTTTATTAAAAAGGGGGGGCAGTGAAGTGTCATGGTCTATGGCTGTTTTTTAAAAAAAGGGGGGGCAGAAAAAGTGTCTATGGTCTGGGGTGTTTAGGGGAAAAGGGGGGGGGCAGTGAATGTTTGGGGGCTTTTATGTAAAAAGGGGGGGGGCAGTGAATGTGTTATGTGTCTATGGCTGTTTTTGAAAAGGGGGGGGGGAAATGTGTCTTGTGTTTTGGGTTTTTTATGTGAAAAGGGGGGGGCATTTGAATGTTCTATGGCTGTTTATGTGAAAAAGGGGGGGGGGCAGTGAATGTGTCTAGGGGTTTTTATGTAAAAGGGGGGGGCATAATGTGTCTATGGCTGTTTAGTAAAAAAAAGGGGGGGGGCAGTGAATGTGTCTATGTGTCTATGGTGTTTATGTAAAAAGGGGGGGGGGGCTGAATGTGTTATGGTGTTTATGTAAAAGGGGGGGGGGCAGTGAATGTTTTTGGTGTTTATGTGAAAAGGGGGGGGCAGTGAATGTGTCTATGTGTCTAGGGCTTTATGTAAAAGGGGGGGGGCGGGGAAAATGTGTCTTGGCTGTTATGTAAAAAAGGGGGGGGGTTTTGAATTGTATATGGCTTTTATGAAAAAAAGGGGGGGGGAGTGAATGTGTCTTGTGTTTGGTGTTTTTTTGAAAAGGGGGGGGCAGTGAATGTGTCTATGGTTTTTGTGAAAAAGGGGGGGCAGTGAATGTGTCTAGGGTTTATGAAAAAAAGGGGGGGGGGCAGTGAATGTGTCTAGGGTTTTTTTGTGAAAAGGGGGGGGGCAGTAGTGTCTATGGTTAGGCTTTTTATGTAAAAGGGGGGGGGGGCAGTAATGTGTCTATGGTTAGGCTGTTTATGTAAAAGGGGGGGGGGGCCCGTGGATGTGTCTTTGGTGTTTTGAAAAAAGGGGGGGGCAGTAATGTGTTATGTGTTAGGCGTTTATGTAAAAGGGGGGGGGGCAGTAATGTGTTATGGCTGTTTATGTGGAAAGGGGGGGGCGTGAATGTGTCAGGCTGTTTATGTAAAAAGGGGGGGGGGCAGTGAAGTGTTATGTGCTATGGTGTTTATGTAAAAAGGGGGGGGGGCAGTAAATGTGTCTATGTGTTATGGCTTTTTATGTAAAAAGGGGGGGGGCAGTAAAGTGTCTATGGTTTTTATGAAAAAAGGGGGGGGCAGTGGAATGTTCTAGGGTGTTTAGAAAAAAGGGGGGGGCGTGAATGTGTTATGTGTTATGGCTGTTTATGTAAAAAGGGGGGGGGGGATGAAGTGTCTATGTGTCTATGGTGTTTATGTAAAAAGGGGGGGCAGTGAATGTGTTATGGGTTTTGTGAAAAGGGGGGGGGTGAATGTGTCTATGTGTCTATGGTGTTTAGAAAAAAGGGGGGGGCGGGAATGTGTCTATGGTTTTTATGTAAAAAGGGGGGGGGGGGGGGCAGTATGTGTCTTGGTGTTTATGTGAAAAGGGGGGGGCGTAATTGTTTTATGTTTAGGGGTTTTTTATGAAAAAAGGGGGGGGCAGTAATGTGTTATGTGTTTGGTGTTTATGTGAAAATGGGGGGGGCAGTGAATGTGTTGGGGCTGTTTTGGAAAAGGGGGGGGAGTAAATGTGTCATGGTTTTATGGGGAAAAGGGGGGGGCAGTAAAAAATGTGTTAGTGTTGGGGGTGTTTATGTGAAAAGGGGGGGGCAGTGAATGTGTCTTGTGTCTTGGTGTTTTGTGAAAAGGGGGGGGCAGTGAATGGTCTATGGTGTTTATGTGAAAAGGGGGGGGGCGTAAATGTGTCTAGCTGTTTTTGTAAAAGGGGGGGGGGCAGTGAATGTGTCTATGGTGTTTATGAAAAAAGGGGGGGGCGTGAATGTGTCTATGGCTGTTTATGTAAAGGGGGGGGCGAAAATGTGTTCTATGGCTTTTTTTGAAAAAAAGGGGGGGCAGTAAATGGTTATGTGTCTATGGTGTTTATTGAAAAGGGGGGGGCAGTAATGTGTTATGGTTTTTATGTGAAAAGGGGGGGGGGGCGTGTGTTCTATGGTGTTGTGGGTGGTCCTGTTAGGTTATTATGGGGGGTTATGACTACAATACCGTACCAAATTTCCCTTCCCTTTACCACTTTCTGTTCCTATGTGATTAATTATATATATGTAACCCCGACTATTATGAAAACAAGTCTGTTTAATAAAGAATTTTATTAAAACCCCCCAAAAAGTCTAAAACAATATATATATTATTTAGATACCGATAACAAGACACAATAATTACTGTTCAATGATAAAAAACCCCCAGAGTTATAACCCCCCGTTGCCAAAATTCATGCCACAATATTAGTGATTAACCCCCTATAAAAGTAGATAAATTAAGGGTTGACTAAGAGGAGTATACAGAGAGTATACAGGGGGAATTCAGAGAGATATACAGGATGATAGGGAGAGAGAGGATATTAAATGTGGGGGAAAGAGAAAATATAATACTTAGCCAGAGTCGACGTTTATCCCATGGTGGATCCAAGTGAAAGAGCGGGGGGTCTTGAATTCATCCTTTTTAGTACTTCCCCCCCACATAAAACCTACAACTCCGCCCTTCTCAGGTATTTTTTGTGGAACTTTTCCAATCCCCCCTGTAATATGCTTAATAATCCCCCCCCTGGGGGGGCCCCCTTGTTTTGGGAAGAATGTTTGTGTCAAATAGTTTTAAACTCTTTGTTTGGGTTTAAAAAGGTTTGTTTTAAAAAATGGTTTTCGTCATCACCAGTTTTTTTTTAGCAATATAACCCCCATAGGTCGGAGACGGAATGTCTGCCTGAGTCCTAAAAATCAAAAGGTTGTATACATATGTAAATGATTTTGGATTTAGAAAGCTTCTGCATTCTAATTAGGGGCTGTGGGGCCCAAAAACCCATTTAATATGTATAACCCTTTTCCTAAAAAAACCAAAAAGCCCCTCCACAAAAAAAACAATGCTAAAAAATGTTTGAATATTAGACTTTTAAAAAAATGGATTTTAGTGATTCATAATAATTATGCCTATTCCCCCCCCAAAAATTCCCCTTTTGTCGGAAATACGAAATAAAATTTAGTGGGAAGTGTGGAATTTTTTGCCTACTAATCCTTACAAAAAACGTTCGGATAAAATGAAGTAAAATTTTTTCCCCTTTGGTATCTAGAATACCCATCCCCATCCCTCTCCCCTCCCTTCCCCGTAAACCGGTCCCATCCCTAGAACCCCATAGTCATTTTTGTGGTTTCTTGGTCTCTTTGTTCAGAAAAATTCTTATTTGTAGTACACTTCTGTTTGTCGTTGCCAATCTCGAGAAACACCCCCTTTCCCCAAGGGGTTTTTCCCCGCTTGATGCTTAGATCTGGAGTTTCTGCCCCTTGCTCTTGACGGCCCCAGAGTTTTCCTGTGTTTTGCCCCCCCTCCCTACCCTTTTTTTTTTTTTCCCCAAGTCTGGTGTGTAGGGAACTGCCGGGAAAACCCCCTTTTGCTGGGGGCCCCACCAGGTGGTTTTTGGGCACTCCCTTCTTGGGTTAGTAAAGGGGGGGGCATTCTTTTAGTGGGCACGACTTTAACAGAGATTTTCCCCCGTAAACTTTATTGAGCTCTACCCTTAATGGGTTTTCCCTGGTAAAGTTAAAACTCTACTAGGAGGTCAGAGTTTTGGGTGGGGATGATATCACATACCTAATTTTGTGAGAAAAGCAGCCCCCCGCCCCCCAATCCATCCCCTTTTGAAAGTTTACCCACCAGGGTTGAAGTAGCAAATATCTTGAAAATGTGGGGCCGCCCTCGCATTATTTTTCCTCATTATAAAAAAAAAACAAAAAAACAAACCCATTTCCAATTAAAAAAATTTAAAAAGTGTTAATGTACCTATTTCCCCCCCCCCCCCTTAACCATAAAAAAAGTAAAAAATAAACAAAAAATTTTTTAATTTTTTGGGTTTTTGGGCGGAGTTGGAATGCCTAACCTCTTACCCCAAAAATTTAAAATCAGGTTTCAGGACTTTTTGTGCTAAGTCTGGCCTTCTTCGGCGGTTTTAAAATTTTAAATTCTGTGGTTCTCTTGTATCGGGGGGGGCAAGTCTTTTACTCCCTGTAACTAGGCACAGTCCTGTACATAACAAAAAAAGAACCAGGGAACAATCAAGGGTGGAAAATGAAATTAAAGAATGATGTCTGTGGACTATACCAAAAAAATTTCCACCAGGACCCTTAGGTTGTATCTAAGGCATTGGTAATCCTCGTTATTTGGTCTTGTCTCCGTAAATTTTGTTGTTCCAGCCTCATGAAAATTTCGGGTATGTGCCTTTGCTAAATTAAAAGAGGTGTTGAGCTACGAAAAACCAGAGGAATTTTTGCGTCTCACAGGAGTGTCGGGGAATGTGAGTTCTTTCCGGTGTTATCGGGGTCTCCCCGCGGTCTGCGACATCTAAACAAAACGGACAAGGGTACAATTGCCTGGGAGGAGTATGCCTTTTCGGTTAAAATTAGTGCCTATAAAAATACGTTTTTTTTTTCCCCTTGGACCAAACCAATCCCGCCAAAAATATTTCAGACGAGGGAGGGTATTGTGTTGTCTTCTCTCACATGACCCTCAAAGTCCCAACACTGGCCCCTAGCCCCCTTTTGACTCCCTTGCGAGGATAGCTCCTCTTTCCCCCAACCCCTCTGTATCAAAAGTAAGGAGGGCCCTCGTCATAGGTTGGATGTCTGGGTGGCTGTGGATGAACCCCCGTCTTTTTGCAAAAAAATTCCCTATATTATGGCACGTACCCTTTTGTTTTTCCAGATACGGTCCAAAAGAAGATGCCGTGGGGGTGAGTTTTAAACCCCCAGCCATTGAACCAGCCACCAGTTTGTTTGGTTGGCTGAAACGGGGAGATTAGGGAAACTTATCTTTGTTGAGGTTGAAGGGGAAGTGGCCCTTGTATAGAGAGGACACTATATGCTTTGTTGTCAGAGGTTCACTTGGACTGCGTACAGCTAGGGCAAATGAACTCTGTCTTGCACTTCTAAAGACCTGCAACTAACCTTTAAACTTCTTCGTAGAGCTGAAGATAGAGAGGTAGTGGCTTCAATGTGGAATGTTGCAAACCCTTAAGACATGGTTTACATCAAGCTGAGTTCTAACCTTCCCCAGCATGTCGGCAATGTCCCGGCTTACCTCTAGGACTTCCATATCCATAGTGTTCAGGGCACCTACTCCCAATGCACCTCCACTAATTCCCATCTCTATCAAGTTTTCTCCTACTCCTGAATTTCCTGTGTGGGGATATCTTTTTTCACTTCTTCCCCGCCTCTACCATCCTTCATCATGTCAATTTGGTTCCTCACAAACTCCTCACATCTGTGATCCCAGTGATTTTCTCTGAAGTCATCTACAGAATTCGCCATTTTATAGGAGAATTTAGTTCCTGTGATGATCTTCCATGGGGTGAAGTTGAGGAGCTATGGGATCTGCCAATTTGGTGGGTTAGAAACATTGCAAGAATCCAGTGCGGTTTGACTGGTTGGAGACCTTCAGCCTCATATGGACCCTTACCACGGTCACACATACTTGTCCTCTACCACTGAACTGGTACCACTGATCGTATCTCCTGCCTGTAACGCCGGGTTTCCATTGGTTTGGATTTGGACAGATAGACCCCACTGTGTAAATGACCAGCACCCTTCGTCCACCGCCTCACAAAAAGGCCACTTAAATGGACCCTCTATATTTATGTCAAAGTTTAAAGTCCCTGCCTCTGGGGTCTTTCCAGTCGAAGACACGTATTTGCTTCGGTATTCCCAGTCATAGGGGCGCCATCCTCCATACATCCACAATTGGGGTGTCCACCCCATTGCATACTAAGTCCCACCTCCAGGGATTAGTATCCAATTTTACCATCTGTGTATCCGGTTCCCAGGGGGAATAGGTGATGAAATTTGTATCCCGTCCCTTTCCCTACACAGACTTCTCTCTTTATCGTAATCATGAAAGACCGTATGGATGGCGACCCCTCTACTCGAGTATACCTCAGATCCTTGGCATCAGTCCGTACCTTTAAAACTGTTGCTCGGTATAAGCCCTCCAGTTTCACGGACCATCTGATCGTTCAAATGCCCGGCCAGAGTTACTGCGTTTAACTTTAACATCAATACCTAGTCCTAGGTAATCTTGGACACATGTCCTTGGGCATATTTGGATTCCCTGGTGATGGTCATCTGGGAATCCCTCAACATAAAAATATGCCTTAAGGGTGCCTTTTACAAGGACGGGTCTATCAAAGTACGTCCCTTCCTCAACCCATCTTGATATCATTCCTAGTGAAGGTAGTGTAAGATATACCACCCACTATACTCTGCTCCAGTGACATCTTCAGGACTCAGAATGCCTTCTTTTAGTTTGGTTTGCCTCATGCAATTGGAATGCAGGGATCTGCTCAGTTCCTGGTTCCCGAAGGACACCAGACTCTGCTGAAACTTGGGCCCCGTTCGTCGGCCTTGTTATTTTCCTATGGTCAAAGGCTGTTCTCCTCTTTGATGTGCTGGGACTTTTATAATGGCTGCCTCCGCTGGATGTGCCATGCCCCAATCCCACAATTCCTTTAGGACTGTAAGTGGGCAGAGGTTTTTTGGCTGTCCACAAACCCTGTTTTTTCCATGTGATCAGGTGTAGGGTAAGAGATCGAATACATAGAACTGTCACTGTTATAGTTCGATTCCCTGGAGGTTGAAGGAGGAGAGCCTCCTTGACAGCCTCCGTTCAGCCCGTTGTGCTGACATTTGACCAGGCAGCCAGACAAGACTCTGGGTGCCTGTGGTCTCTCCAGCACTGCAAATCGGACACACACGTGCCGTCCAGACAGAAACGAGAGCCGTCAACAAAGTGACCCTGTCTTCGGTGTCTGTCGGTCCGGGACTATTTGTGATGTTACTGGAGAGTGATTGTTGACCACAGTCATGTTCGGTCCCTGTCATGTTTAACAATGGGACAGAACTACTTTGCCTTGTGGTCCACTTTCAGATTCCGGCCATGAGGTCCATGATCCATTCCGAATCTCTTTTGGGGGAGACTCCAGGGAGTGTATCTCTGAGTAAGAAACCAAAGGAGAATGTGGTGTCTGTAAGTAGAGATCTGAAATAAAATATGTCATTGGTTTTAACGGAAGGTATGGCCCCAGTTGTTTGGACATTCGTCGAACCCTCGTTCGACCGGCGAGAGTAGTGGGAAAAGTACCCCAGTGGTCTATGTCATGTCCTATCTGCTGTAAAGGACAAAAGAGATAGACCCTTCCCAGCATGTGCCTGGATGGCAATTTCTCCATCTGGGTTGGGGGTGGCAACACAGGTGCAGAGGGGAGGTCTCTTTTCAGGTTAAAAAGGCCTCATCCTGTGCTTCTGACCAGCCCTGGAGTGAGGGTTTTCTCCTCTGAGGGTTCATAAAGGGATTTCGCTTTGGCAGCAAAATCCTCTATGAATTCCCTCATGAAGTTAGCCACCCCCAGGAACTTCCGTAAGTCCTGTAGAGTGCCAGGCTGAGGTAACTTGACCATAGCTACCACTGGGCCCCCACAATTCCTTTGGGCCCCAAAAGGAACCTGCACCCCAAGGAAAGTCACCTCGTTCTGGCCAAATTTGCCTTGTGAGGCTCAGTTTGAGTCCAGACTGTTTGTTCCCCACTGTGAAAGAAAATTTTTGTCCTACAGTTTTCTGTGAGTTCAATAGAGAAGAACCCATTTGCCGACATCAAATGGTCGAGTATGCGGCTTTTGCCACTTATCCTCGCCATTATGTCAGGAGTTTGTGCAATACGGGGGCAGACATCGGAGTTTTATTATTAAGGACACGTAGGTCTAGGGTTGAGACCCCCACGATCAGTGTCCTTTTTCTTCACGCCAAGAGGGTTGTTGCACCTTAATTCCCCTCTATGACCACCCCCTTGGGTCTCCAATTCCAGGCAGTGTTGACTATCGACTGTGTGCTTCGGTGGAAAGCGTATTTGCGTTAAAGGGGGTGGGTTGGCCCCTGTATGTCCCCCCTGGAAAACCAATCAATTGCCACAGTATTTTTCCCTGGGCCCACAGATCAGGATTTCGTACACAAGGGGTTTCAAGGTCTTTTTATAAGAGACCTCTGGCCATTTTTTTTCGGCATATCAGCTGAATTTCCATTGCTGGCAAAGGGGGGCCAGACACTGGCGTTGTAGGGACACACACCTTGGGGGATTGTCTGGGTCCCTTCCACCAATGCAGTTTGCCAAATCCAGGACCCAAATCCATTTTGGGCATTACATCATTTCCCAATGATGTTGTCAGAACCAGGGTAATACCACATTGGGATTTGAGGGTTAAGTGTTTGGCAATTTGGACAAATCACTTCCTCAATTCTGTGGGCCTTCACCCCCCCTTGTTGGTGATCAAACCGATCCCACACACTGAGGGCTGTTTGGATGCAAATCATGTTTGATTTAGTAATGGAGATTTCGCACCAGTATCAAGCAATTTTTTGTGTCCTGTCTTTAATTTTTTGGTTTTATGTGGGGCCCCTGAAGATTTCCGTATGACAGGACATACGGAGCCAGCTCTTTAGGGTCCCTAATTGTCAATCGATTTTTGACAAGTTTCCGTAGGGACCTGAGAGGTACATACTGCAATTTGGAGATCCTTAAAATGTAGTTTTGTTGTGGAATAGTAGATTCCACAACCCCCGAACTATAACTGGGGATTTACAGTGGCAAAACATTTTGGTGTTTTTCTTGTAAATATTCCCCCAGACCATCAGCCTGTTTCCCCCACTGTTCTGGCATAATTAGGTTTCATTTGGAAAACATTATTATTGCCGATTTTTCAGGGCTGTTTCGGCTCCGTACCCACTGAGGACAATTTTTTTCAGTGCCCAAATTGCAAACATAGAAAGATTGGAATGCTCCCTGCCTCTAAATGGGGGGGGCCGGGGGCGAACAGCTGACTTCTTTCTAGCATGGCGCACACGTTCATCTTGTGATCTAACGTGTACAGGCCCTTTCTCCCCCAACCTTAACCGACTTTTTTATTGTGCAGTAGATTTTTGTTACACTGCTCAATAAAACATGGCCGCATCAGTGAGCGAGGTTCCCTCGCTGCACTCACCTAATTGCGTATCAAGGTATGGGAATTTTTCCACAAACATGCGGATCAAAGCCTTGTGGAATACCGATACCTTGATCCCCAGTGACCTTCCTGTAAAATAGCTTCAAACCGATGCACAGCGATAAAGGTTAATCGTGTTAGTTGGCCTGAATTTCTCAGGATTTCGGAGTCACGTCCCGTGGCCCGTTGCCAGTGTCATTAGTAAGGAAAGGCGTTCTTCCTTATCATGAAACTGTCCCTTACTGGGTTCCGTGCTCCCATTGCTATCCTCTGATTGAGGTGTGTAGGCAAACCACAATTGAATAGCCCCTTCGAAGTTCTGGGCCACAGAATTTTATTGCAGTGACCTTCAAAGATATCCATGCAGTAAACGCATCTAGATGGGATCAAAAATTTTTGGGGTCTCCTTACATCCGTAACAGAAATTTTATCCTTTCCATACTGTTAGGTTTGGATAAAATTCATCGACTTACTGAACGATTTTGGCGGTTGGAAGGGTGTGATTCCCCTTTTCCCCCCTACCTCCATTCCCCAACTTGTCCTGACCCTGGAAGCGGTCGCTCGTGTATACTCCTTGGTCTTTGAGTGAAATGTAGCGACCGTTCCACCTGTCCCCTGGACTCTATAGCTCCCGGATCTCTGATCCATGGGAGACGTGGGCCCTGTTGCCGCGGTCTCCCCATCCTGTGCAGTACCCCAAACACAAACTGTTTCGTGGGCAAAGGCACCATGCTTTTGTACCGGCCGTGAACAGATTAGAGTGACCTGTTGAAATTCAAAATCGTTTGCGACTTTGCAGCCAGATCCTCTCAAAGTGTGTTTATGTGCATCCATGGATGAAAACTCTACTTTGAACTGATTTTTCCAGTATACAGACTGGGAGCTCTCTATCCATGTCAGAATAATAGGTTTCTTTTGTCGATATCCTAGATTCTAACACACGATTTCCCGGCCCCTGTCGGCTGTACATGGGCCTTTCTTTAGCTCAGTTTCTAGAGTGTGTATACGTTTTTATGCTTTCCACACAACAATGGCGTGTAGGTTATCCGATGTGGAAACTTTGTCTGTTTTTTCTTGTGGTAGCAAGTGTTTCCACATGCTCGGCCTGCAATGCTGTCCTCAAAAGTATACACTAATTTTGCCAGCATTTGGAGGCGTTTCTTTGTTTTGTGGGGAAAACACTTTTTACTAATACAAACTCTTCATGTGGTATGCCTGGTCCAGTAAGTTGACCAGGCATCTCTGTGGACTTATTGCGGTGGGCATATTGGGTTTAAATGTGCTATTTCTACACGGGTGCTTAAGGGTGGAGAAGTTCATACTCATGTTCAGTGCCATGTTGTTGGTGCGTTGTTCCTTCGTCCCTCTTGTGCTGCTTGGAAAAAGGTCCTTTATTCCGGAACGCCTTCTTTCCCGACCAGCTGGACTCCTCAGATGAACCAAACTTGATGGTGTTTGAACGAAAGTGACGTGATGATCTCCCGATAGACGTGTAAATCGTGTAAAGGAATCAGAAAAATCGTTAAAATAGAAAAAGGTTTTTGATGAGGACTGTGTCCTGTGTCTTACTAAGACTGAAAACTGTGTCCCGTCTGACTATCAGGGCACTGAACGCACGTAACGGATCACTTCACCGTGCCTCCTGTTATCTGTGTCACGTTCCTCTGGCCTGTCCGCTCCAGAGATGACCACAGGTTTTCAGTACAAAAGAACTAGAACAACCTCAAACAGTGGGCCTAGGCTCGCCTTTGTTGTAGGGCTGGTCCTGTTTATCGGTTTTAAATGGTCGGTTATGACTACAATCCCCGATATCCGAATCTTCCTTCCTTACCACTTTCTGTTCCTTGCTGATTAACTATATATATTGTATATACCGACTACTTAATGAAAACAAGTCTGTTCTAATAAATGAATATTTATTAAACACACCCCAAAAAGTCTACAACAATAATATATATATATTCTGGGATGCACGTAACTAAGACACAAAAAATTACTGTTACAATGATGTAAAACCCCCGGTTATTTATACCCACGTTGCCAAAATATACATGCAAACTATTTTGTGATCTAACTTCCTATAAAGATAAATAGAAATTTTAAGGGTTGTCATAAGAGAGAGATTACAGAGAGATATACAGAGAGTATACAGAGAGATATACAGAGATAGATTGGGAGAGAGAGGGTTTATAAATGTAGGGAGGAGAGATATAATATTAGACCAGAGTCAGTTTATCCCCTGGTGGATCCAAGTAGAAAGAGCGAGGGGTTTGAATTCACTCTTTTATAGTCACATTCCCACCCACATGCAACCTACAACTCCGCCCTTTAGGTATGTTTTTGTGGGGAACTATTTCCAATCCCTCCTGTTTAAAATGCAGTAATAATCCCCTGCCTGCGGATGGCGTCCTTGTATCAGGGAAGAATGTTTGTGTCAAATAAGTTTTAACACTCTTTGATTGGTTAAAGGATTGTCTTAAAATGGTTTATCAGTCATCACCGTATTGTCTTAGCAATATACATCTCCATAGGTCGGAGAAGGAATGTCTGCCTGAGTCCTCCAAACTCACAAAGGTTGTTACATATGTTTAAAAGACTTGGATTTAGCAAACAGCTTCTGCATTCTAATTAGGAGGCTGTAGGGCCAGAAAAACCATTTAATATGTATGCAACTTACTACTAAAACCAAAAAAAACCTCACACAGAAGAACAATGCTGTAAATGTTTGAAATTTTCAGATCATTAAACCAAAATGGAGTTCAGTGATTCATAATAATTATTTCCATCACTTCCCCTCAACAATGTGTATGGTGTTTATGTGAAAAGGGGGGGGGGGAGTGAATGTCTATGGCTGTTTATGTGAAAAGGGGGGGGGGGCAGTGAATGTGTCTATGGTGTTTATGTGAAGGGGGGGCAGTGAATGTGTCTATGGCTGTTTATGTGAAAAGGGGGGGGGGGCGTGAAAGTGTCTATGGCTGTTTATGTGAAAAGGGGGGGGCAGTGAATGTGTCTATGTGTCTAGGTGTTTATGTGAAAAGGGGGGGTGCAGTGAATTTTCTATGTGTCTATGGCTGTTTATGTGAAAAGGGGGGGGGGGAGTGAATGTGTCTATGGCTGTTTATGTGAAAAAGGGGGGGGCAGTGAATGTGTCTATGTGTCTATGGCTGTTTATGTGAAAAGGGGGGGGGCAGTGAATGTGTTTCTATGGCTGTTTATGTGAAATGGGGGGGCAGTGAATGTGTCAATGGCTGTTTTATGTGAAAAGGGGGGGGCAGGAATGTGTCTATGGCTGTTTATGTGAAAAGGGGGGGGCAGTGAATGTGTCTATGGTGTTTATGTGAAAAGGGGGGGCAGTGATGTTATGTGTCTATGGCTGTTTATGTGAAAAGGGGGGGGCAGTGAATGTGTCTATTGTCTATGGCTGTTTATGTGAAAAGGGGGGGGGACAGTAATGTGTCTATGGCTGTTTATGTGAAAAGGGGGGGGCAGTGAATGTGTCTATGGTGTTTTATGTGAAAAGGGGGGGAGTGAATGTGTCTATGTGTCTATGGCTGTTTATGTGAAAAGGGGGGGGCAGTGAATGTGTCTATGTGTCTATGTGTTTATGTGAAAAAGGGGGGGGCAGTGGAATGTGTCTATGGCTGTTTATGTGAAAAGGGGGGTGGCAGTGAATGTGTCTATGTGTCTGGCTGTTATGTGAAAAGGGAGGGGGCAGTGAATGTGTCTGTCTGGCTGTTTATGTGAAAAGGGGGGGGCAGGTGAATGTGTCTATGGCTGTTTATGTGAAAAGGGGGGGGCAGTGAATGTGTCTATGTGTCTATGGCTGTTTATGTGAAAAGGGGGGGGGCAGTGAATGTGTTCTATGTGTCTATGGCTGTTTATGTGAAAAAGGGGGGGGCAGTGAATGTGTCTATGGCTGTTTATGTGAAAAGGGGGGGGGCAGTGAATGTGTCTATGGCTGTTTATGTGAAAAGGGGGGGCAGTGAATGTGTCTATGGCTGTTTATGTGAAAAGGGGGGGGCAGTGAATGTGTCTATGGCTGTTTATGTGAAAAGGGGGGGGCAGTGAATGTGTCTATGGCTGTTTATGTGAAAAGGGGGAGGCAGTGAATGTGTCTATGGCTGTTTATGTGAAAAGGGGAGGCAGTGAATGTGTTATGTGTCTATGGCTGTTTATGTGAAAAGGGGGGGGCAGTGAATGTGTCTATGTTTTGGCTGTTTATGTGAAAAAGGGGGGGGCAGTGAATGTGTCTATGGCTGTTTATGTAAAAGGGGGGGGCAGTGATGTGTCTATGGTCTATGGCTGTTTATGTAAAAGGGGGGGGGGGAAAGTGAATGTGTCTATGGCTGTTTATGTGAAAGGGGGGGGCATTGAATGTGTCTATGTGTCTATGGCTGTTTATGTGAAAAGGGGGGGCAGTGAATGTGTCTATGGCTGTTTATGTGAAAAGGGGGGCAGTGAATGTGTTATGTGCTATGGCTGTTTATGTGAAAAGGGGGGGCAGTGAATGTGTCTATGATGTTTATGTAAAAAGGGGGGGCAGTGAATGTGTCTTTTGGCTGTTTATGTAAATGGGGGGGGCAGTGAATGTGTCTATGGCTGTTTATGTAAAAAGGGGGGGCAGTGAATGTGTCTATGGCTGTTTATGTGAAAAGGGGGGGCAGTGAATGTGTCTATGTGGTTATGGCTGTTTATGTGAAAAGGGGGGCAGTGAATGTGTCTATGGCTGTTTATGTGAAAAGGGGGGGCAGTGAATGTGTCTATGTGTCTATGGCTGTTTATGTGAAAAGGGGGGCAGTGAATGTGTCTATGGCTGTTTATGTGAAAAGGGGGGGGCAGTGAATGTGTCTATGTGTCTATGGCTGTTTATGTGAAAAGGGGGGGCAGTAAATGTGTCTATGTTCTATGGCTGTTTATGTGAAAAGGGAGGGCAGTGAATGTGTCTAGGGCTGTTTATGTGAAAAGGGGGGGGGGCGTGATTGTCTATGGCTTTTTAAAGTGAAAAGGGGGGGCAGTGAATTTTTGTCTATGGCTGTTTATGTGAAAAGGGGGGGGCAGTGAATGTGTCTATGTGTCTATGGCTGTTTATGTGAAAAGGGGGGTGCAGTGAATGTGTCTATGGCTGTTTATGTGAAAAGGGGGGGCAGTGAAGTGTCTAGGGCTGTGTTTATGTGAAAAGGGGGGGCAGTGAATGTGTCTTGTGTCTATGGCTGTTTGTGAAAAGGGGGGGGCAGTGAATGTGTCTAGTGTCTATGGCTTTTTATTTTGAAAAGGGGGGGGCAGTAAATGTGTCTTTTTGGCTGTTTTATGTGAATAAGGGGGGGGGGGCATTTGAATGTGTCTATGTTCTATGGCTGTTTATGTGAAAAGGGGGGGGGCAGGAATGTGTGTCTATGGCTGTTTATGTAAAAAGGGGGGGCAGTTGATTTTGTCAATGGCTGTTTATGTGAAAAGGGGGGGGCAGTAAATGTGTCTATGGCTGTTTATGTAAAGGGGGGGGGGGCCCGTAAATGTGTCTATGTGTCTATGGTGTTTATGTGAAAAGGGGGGGGCAGTGAATGTGTCTATGGCTGTTTATGTGAAAAGGGGGGCAGTGAATGTGTCTATGGCTGTTTATGTGAAAAGGGGGGGGCAGTGAATGTGTCTATGTGTCTTGGCTGTTTATGTAAAAAAGGGGGGGCAGTGAATGTGCTATGGTGTTTATGTGAAAAGGGGGGGGGCAGTGAATGTGTCTATGGCTGTTTATGTGAAAAGGGGGGGGCAGTGAATGTGTCTATGTGTCTATGGCTGTTTATGTGAAAAGGGGGGGGGCAGTGAATGTGTCTATGGCTGTTTATGTGAAAAGGGGGGGGCAGTGAATGTGTCTATGTGTCTTGGTGTTTATGTGAAAAGGGGGGGGCAGTGAATGTGTCTATGTGTCTATGGCTGTTTATGTGAAAAGGGGGGGGCAGTGAATGTGTCTATGGCTGTTTATGTGAAAAGGGGGGGGCGTGAATGTTCTATGTGTCTATGGCTGTTTATGTGAAAAGGGGGGGGCAGTGAATGTTTTCATGTGTCTATGGCTGTTTATGTGAAAAGGGGGGGGCCCAGTGAATGTGTCTATGGCTGTTTATGTGAAAAGGGGGGGGCAGTGAATGTGTCTATGGCGGGTTTTATGTGAAAAGGGGGGCAGTGAATGTTTTCTATGTGTCTATGGCTGTTTATGTGAAAAGGGGGGGGCAGTGAATGTGTCAATGGTTTGTTTATGTGAAAAGGGCGGGCAGTGAATGTGTCTATGCTGTTTATGTGAATGGGGGGGCAGTGAAATGTGTTAGGGCTGTTTATGTGAAAAGGGGGGGGGCAGGAATGTGTCTATGGCTTTTTTGGGAAAAGGGGGGGGGCAGTGAATGTGTTATGTTCTATGGCTGTTTATGTAAAAAGGGGGGGGCATGAATGTTTAGGGTGTTTATGGGGGGGGGGGGTGA
>JARQOC010003550.1:0-15633 GCA_033576535.1 Allobates femoralis | reverse complement strand
TTTTTTTAAAAATAATTAAAAAAAATTAATTTGCAAATATACAGCCTTTCAGCGACCTGAGAAAAATGGCTCAGCTGGGCTCACTTTAATATAAATATTAAATGTAATAATAAAAAAATATAAAAAATAATTAAAAAAAAATACAAAAAATAATAATAAAAAAAATAAATAATTAAATAAAAAATATAATAAAAAAAAATAAATAATGCTATTAATTGTATTATTAATTTTATTAATGCTATTAATAATGCTATTACTGCTAATATTAATGCTATAATGCTAATAATTATGCTATTAATGCTAATATTTATGTTATTAATGCTAATAATTATGCTATTAATGCTAATAATTATGGTATTATGTATAATAATGCTATTAATGCAATATTTTGCTATTAATTCTATTATTAATGCTATTAATGCTAATTATTATGCTATTAATGCTAATAATTAGGCTATTAATGGTAATAAGAATGCTATTAATGCAAATATATTGCTATTAATGCTATTATTATGCTATTAATATTAATAATTATGCTATTCATGCTAATAATTATGCTATTAATGGTAATAATAATGCTATTAATGCAAATAATATTGCTATTAATGCTAATATTTTATGCTATTAATGCTAATAATTATGCTATTAATGCTAATATTTATACTATTAATGCTAATAATTATGCTATTAATGCTAATATTTATGCTATTAATGCTAATAATTATGCTATTAATGGTAGTCATAATGGTATTGATGCAAATAATATTGCTATTAATGCTATTAATGCTAATAATTATGCTATTAATGTTAATAATTATGCTATTAATGCTAATAATTATGCTATTAATGGTAATAATAATGCTATTAATGCAAATAATATTGCTATTAATGCTATTATTAATGCTATTAATGTTAATAATTATGCTATTAATGCTAATATTTATGCTATTAATGCTAATAATTATGCTATTAATGCTAATATTAATACTATTAATGCTAATAATTATGCTATTAATGCTAATATTTATGCTATTAATGCTAATAATTATGCTATTAATGGTAATCATAATGGTATTAATGCAAATAATATTGCTATTAATGCTATTAATGCTAATAATTATGCTATTAATGTTAATAATTATGCTATTCATGCTAATAATTATGCTATTAATGGTAGTCATAATGGTATTAATGCAAATAATATTGCTATTAATGCTATTAATGATAATAATTATGCTATTAATGTTAATAATTATGCTATTAATGCTAATAAATATGCTATTAATGGTAATAATAATGCTATTAATGCAAATAATATTGCTATTAATGCTATTAATAATGCTATTAATGTTAATAATTATGCTATTAATGCTAATATTTATGCTATTAATGCTAATAATTATGCTATTAATGCTAATATTAATACTATTAATGCAAATAATATTGCTATTAATGCTAATATTTATGCTATTAATGCTAATAATTATGGTATTAATGGTAATCATAATGGTATTAATGCAAATAATATTGCTATTAATGCTAATAATGCTAATAATTATGCTATTAATGTTAATAATTATGCTATTCATGCTAATAATTATGCTATTAATGGTAATAATGCTATTAATGCAAATAATATTGCTATTAATGCTATTATTAATGCTATTAATGTTAATAATTATGCTATTAATGCTAATATTTATGCTATTAATGCTAATAATTATGCTATTAATGCTAATATTAATACTATTAATGCTAATAATTATGCTATTAATGCTAATATTTATGCTATTAATGCTAATAATTATGCTATTAATGGTAATCATAATGGTATTAATGCAAATAATATTGCTATTAATGCTATTAATGCTAATAATTATGCTATTAATGTTAATAATTATGCTATTCATGCTAATAATTATGCTAATAATGGTAATAATAATGCTATTAATGCAAATAATATTGCTATTAATGCTAATATGTATGCTATTAATGCTAATAATTATGCTATTAATGCTAATATTTATACTATTAATGCTAATAATTATGCTATTACTGCTAATATTTATGCTATTAATGCTAATAATTATGCTATTTATGGTAAACATAATGGTATTAATGCAAATAATATTGCTATTAATGCTATTAATGCTAATAATTATGCTATTAATGTTAATAATTATGCTATTAATGGTAATAATAATGCTATTAATGCAAATAATATTGCTATTAATGCTATTATTAATGCTATTAATGTTAATAATTATGCTATTAATGCTAATATTTATGCTATTAACGCTAATAATTATGCTATTAATGCTAACATTAATACTATTAATGCTAATAATTATGCTATTAATGCTAATATTTATGCTATTAATGCTAATAATTATGCTATTAATGGTAATCATAATGGTATGGTATTAATGCAAATAATATTGCTATTAATGATATTAATGCTAATAATTATGCTATTAATGTTAATAATTATGCTATTCATGCTAATAATTATGCTATTAATGGTAATAATAATGCTATTAATGCAAATAATATTGCTATTAATGCTAATATTTATGCTATTAATGCTAATAATTATGCTATTAATGCTAATATTGATACTATTAATGCTAATAATTATGCTATTAATGCTAATATTTATGCTATTAATGCTAATAATTATGCTATTTATGGTAATCATAATGGTATTAATGCAAATAATATTGCTATTAATGCTATTAATGCTAATAATTATGCTATTAATGTTAATAATTATGCTATTAATGCTAATAATTATGCTATTAATGGTAATAATAATGCTATTAATGCAAATAATATTGCTATTAATGCTATTATTAATGCTATTAATGTTAATAATTATGCTATTATTGCTAATATTTATGCTATTAATGCTAATAATTATGCTATTAATGCTAATATTAATTCTATTAATGCTAATAATTATGCTATTAATGCTAATATTTATGCTATTAATGCTAATAATTATGCTATTAATGGTAATCATAATGGTATTAATGCAAATAATATTGCTATTAATGCTAATAATTATGCTATTAATGTTAATAATTTTGCTATTAATGCTAATAATTATGCTATTAATGGTAATAATAATGCTATTAATGCAAATAATATTGCCACGTTCTAGAATCCCGATGCATTTGCATCGGGCTCACAGCTAGTTATATATATTCTACAAGTGGCACATAATATTCTGTAATTATTGTTATTATTTAATCCCGATATATTTCCGGGGCTGCTTACTCAGAATTTTCTTATATATATGTTTGTATTCCAATTTCCGGATTACACTCTCCCCATAGGGGCTCACAATGTGTCATGTTTATCATCGACAAAAAACCCCATGGAAAATAACTTGACCCCTAACACAAATTGCAAATACTATTATACTATATAATCCCTGACATATTAACACTCCGAAATACGTTGCAACGTTTTTGTGTCCAGGGTGAAAATCTGCCCAAATCGGATCCTTCTGGATCTGGGGCCCTCCCTAACATGGGAGTCTTTGGCACCGGATCGCCCTTGTCTGACAAAAACATCGGATTCGGGAGCCGGCTGCTGAAGTGTAGCAGTGAGCGCTGCCAAATTTCAGCACCACCAGCTGTCCCCTGCTGTGATTTCAGGACCGTGGCTAGCGGGGAGCTAGCCGCGATCTTGAAATGTCAGCAACTGCAACTGCGATCAGAGGCATCCAGCTGCAAACCGGACTGAAGGGCATATTTGCCCTCCGGTTCTGTTTGCAAATCCGGTCCGGGGCTGTCACATCGGACAGCCCCGGACCGGATCACACAGTGGAGTGAAGCTGGCCTTAAAAGGTGTCTCATTACCATTGCCACCCAAGAAACATCTCATGATGAGTAAAACCAGTGAGCTGTCTCAAGACCTTAGCAATTTTATTGGTGCAAAACATATTAATGCCATTAGTTACAGAAGAATTTCTTAGATAAGATAGGTCCCAATAAGCATTGTTGGTGCCATAATCTGAAAGTGGAAGAACATCATGTTACCATAAACTGACCAGACTATGTGCTCTGGCAAGATTTCAGACAGAGGAGTGAAAAGAATTATCAGAAGAGTTGTCCAAGAGCCAAGGTCCTCTTTTGGAGATCTACAGAAAGACCAGGAATCAACAGGTACAATTGTTTCAAACAAAACAAGAAATGCACTCAACCTCCATAGCTTGTATGCATGATCCTCTATGAACACCCACCACGCAAGACTTTATTTAAAAAAAAACGGGTTCAATAGAGTTTAACGTTTGCTTAGCAACATTTAGACAAGCCTATGAAATACTGAGACAATATAGTCTTGTCAGATGAGAACACAATTTAACTCTTTATATGCTATAAGACACACCATGTTTTGAAGCCAAAAGTCAAATCATTTCAAAAACACCATACCCTCAGTGATGTTTGGAATTGGGAATGTCATGATTTTGGGCTGTTTTTCAGCATACGGCACTGGTAAACTTAATATAATAATTGGAAGAATGCATGGACAAATGTAAATTGTCACTTCACTGAGGAAGTAGACGAACTCTAGTGCCACCTAATAAAGGTAGCAATCCTAAAAGTCATAATTGACTCTTTAACAAGCCTTTTAATATCACATAGAATTTGTGCCAGATCAGAACCCCAAACTGTAGACATTGTGTTTTTAAGTTATTGCCCCTCATCAGTGCAGCGTGTGGGATTCTGATGTGGCTAAGACAAGGCTAAGACAAGGTCTGGGGGAACAGCTATTCTCCTTATGGAGAGCAATGAGGAGACTTACAGCCGCAATGTGTCTCTGGGAAATATGTAGATGGTCACTTCAGTAAGGAAGCAGATGAACTCTAGTGCCACCTAATAAAGGTAACAATCCTAAAAGTCATAATTAACTCTTTAACAAGCCTTTTAATATGACTTAAGATTTGTGTCAGATCAGAACCTCAAACTGCAGACGCTGCATTTTGGGGTGATTGCCCCTCATCAGTGCAGTGTGGGATTCTGATCTGGCTGTATGAGAGGCTAAGACGAGGTCTGGGGGAATAGCTTTGCTCCTTATGGAGAGCAATGAGGAGACTTATAGCCGCAATGCTCCTCTGGGAAATATGCAAATTGTCACTTCAGGGAGGAAGTAGATGATCGCTAGTGTTATTTAATAAAGGACAAATGTACAGAGACATTCTTGATACAAATTTGCTGATATCTCTCCCAGAATGATGAAGATGAAATGAGAGTGGATATTTCAGGAAAATGAGAAAAAAGAGAGGATCTGGTATACCTACCTTCATTAAAAATTCATAATGATTTTTATTGAAATTCCATTAAAATTTCCATACAATTAAATGCATGAAGCCTAGAATTCTTCACCACGGACCAGCCTGTACTGGATCCAGGTGGGTGACAGCAGAGACATCATTGACTTTTGTATTACTGTATATTTGTGCTTTTTCTTTTTACCGTAATTTTTTTTTTATGTATTACTTTAGCTGTTAAGATTGCTGCCTAGTGTGTTGTTTTACTGCGTGTGATTGGTGTTGAAGTGCAGTGTAAAACTGATCAGTGACCAGTCCTGTGTTGCTGTCTAATTGGCCCTGGGACCCCACCAAACAAGGGAGTCCCCTTATTTCAATAGAGCACTGGATGAGTGTACACACTACCATACAAGTCTATATGACTTATGTAACTACCAGGGCATTGTGCATTCCCATGGACCGTGTGTGGAGTGGCAGAGCATATTTATCATAATTACAGCAGACAGTTTAATGACCCTGGAGATCATATTCTTGGTCTTTATTTCAAACAACAAACCGTTAAGGCCACGTTACACACACAGATATCTGTTCAGATATTGGTCACAGATCTCTGGTTGCAGTGAAATCATGGACACATTGTTACATTTGTACACAGCCACAAAATGGAACAATGTGTCCATGAATTCACTTCAACCAGAGATCTGTGACCAACATATCTGTGTGTGTAACGTGGCCTTAATAGAAATGGATTTAAGAGGGGTCCAAAAATCCATATGCATCAATCATCAGAACTATTTTTCACACCTGCAATGCTCATGAATTCTACCCTATAAGCATCTTTAGGGTACTTTCACATCAGCGTTTTTCGCTGATTGCAGCAGATGCGGCACATTTTCCGCATCTGCCGCATAACGGCCACACTTGCGGCATGCCCCATGTATTGTCTATGAGGCTTGTGGCAGGTGCGACAAGTGTGGTATAGCTGCAGTTCCGGCACTTGCAGCAGTTGCGGCCGTGAAAAAAAAACAGCGGAACCGCAGCTATACCGTACTTGCCGCACCTGCCGCATGCCTCATAGACAATGCATGGGGCATGCTGCAAGTGTGCCGCAAGTGCGGCCATTATGGGGCAGATGTGGTAAATCTGCCGGATCTGCCGCAATTTGTAAAAAATGCTGATGTGAAAGGGGCCTTAATTGGGCATTTTCAACTGAAATTGTGAATTGCTTTCCTGGTCTGAACTTGTTATAAGATAGGTGTTTCTTTAAAACATCTTAGGGTGCCATTACACACAGCGATGTTCTAGCGATCCCGACAACGACCAGGATCGCTGGAACATCGCTGTGTGGTCGCTGGGGAGCTTTCAAACAGGCAGATCTCCTCAGCGGCCAGGAACCAGGGAGTCGACCTCCACATCACTGGGTAAGCGGGAGGACGCTGGTAACCATGATAAACTGCTGGAATCTAGGCAGCGCACGCTGCTTAGTTTCCCGGTGTTTATCATGGTTACCAGCCAGTGAGGTCGCTGATCGCTGGTCTCTCGCTGTCACATGCAGCGATGCGTGCTGACCAGCGGGAGACCAAGGACCCAAAAATCATCCTGAAGGATGTGCAGCGATCAGCGACCTCACAGCAGGGGCCCCGTTGCTGGTGCTTTTCACACACAGCAATATCGCTGGCAAGGTCACTGATTTCAGCGGTATCGCTAGTGATATCGCTGTGTGTGTGTGTGTGACTTACCCCTTAGGAGCAAAGACCTGCGACTATCTCAATTGTTTTTCATTTTTGTTTTTCTTTAGGGTTTTTAGTTTTAGATCTCTCCTGAGTTATACTACATTGTATTTTCTTCTTTCCTTGAGGGTACCGTTACACGTCGCAACATTACATGCAATTTCACTGACAATTTGCTGGTTGCAGTGAAATCATGGACACATTGTTCTATTTTGTTGCTGTGTACAAATAGAACAATGTGTCCATGATTTCACTGCAACCAGCAAATTGCCAGTGACATTGCATGCAATTTTGCGACGTGTAACAGTACCCTCAGAGTTTACTGATTAATTTCTAGCTAATATATTACTCAACAATGCTTTATCAGGAAATGTTTGACCCGTATCAAAATGTTACGAACAACTCACATGTAAACTTTATAAAGCAACTAGTAAAAAGGCCCGATGCAATTGCATCGGGAGCGCGGTGAAATGAATTGTGTGTATACAGGCAGGTCAGTGGGTAGCAGAGTATACAGGGGGCTCTGTGTGTAGCAGAGTATACAGGGGGCCCTGTGGGTAGCAGAGTATACAGGCGGCTCTGTGGGTAGCAGAGTATACTGGCGGCTCTGTGGGTAGCAGAGTATACAGGCGGCTCTGTGGGTAGCAGAGTATACAGGTGGCTCTGTGGGTAGCAGAGTATACAGGCGGCTGTGCGGGGAGCAGAGTATACAGGCGGCTGTGCGTCGAGCAGAGTATACAGGCGGCTGTGCGTCGAGCAGAGTATACAGGCGGCTGTGCGTCGAGCAGAGTATACATGCGGCTGTATGGGGAGCAGAGTATACAGGGGGCTCTGTGGGTAGCAGAGTATACAGGGGGCTCTGTGGGTAGCAGAGTATACAGGCAGCTCTGTGGGTAGCAGAGTATACAGGCGGCTCTGTGGGTAGCAGAGCATACAGGCGGCTCTGTGGGTAGCAGAGTATACAGGCGGCTGTGCGGGGAGCAGAATATACAGGCGGCTGTGCATCGAGCAGAGTATACAGGCGGCTGTGCGTCGAGCAGAGTATACAGGCGGCTGTATGGGGAGCAGAGTATACAGGGGGCTCTGTGGGTAGCAGAGTATACAGGGGGCTCTGTGGGTAGCAGAGTATACAGGCGGCTCTGTGGGTAGCAGAGTATACAGGCGGCTCTGTGGGTAGCAGAGTATACAGGCGGCTGTGCGGGGAGCAGAATATACAGGCGGCTGTGCGGGGAGCAGAGTATACAGGCGGCTGTACGGGGAGCAGAGTATACAGGCGGCTCTGTGGGTAGCAGAGTATACAGGGGGCTCTGTGGGTAGCAGAGTATACAGGGGGCTCTGTGGGTAGCAGAGTACACAGGCGGCTCTGTGGGTAGCAGAGTATACAGGCGGCTCTGTGGGTAGCAGAGTATACAGGCGGCTGTGCGGGGAGCAGAGTACACAGGCGGCTGTGCGGGGAGCAGAGTATACAAGCGGCTGTGCGGGGAGCAGAGTATACAGGCGGCTGTGCGGGGAGCAGAGTATACAGGCGGCTGTGCAGGGAGCAGAGTGTACAGGCGGCTGTGCGGGGAGCAGAGTATACAGGCGGCTGTGCGGGGAGCAGAGTATACCGGCGGCTGTTGGGGGAGCAGAGTATACAGGCGGCTGTGGGGGGAGCAGAGTATACAGGCGGCTGTGGGGGGAGCAGAGTATACAGGGGGCTGTGGGGGGAGCAGAGTATACAGGGGGCTGTGCGGGGAGCAAAGTATACAGGCGGCTGTGGGGGGAGCAGAGTATACAGGGGGCAGTGCGGGGAGCAGAGTATACAGGGGGCTGTGCGGGGAGCAGAGTATACAGGGGGCTGTGCGGGGAGCAGAGTATACAGGGGGCTGTGCGGGGAGCAGAGTATACAGGGGGCTGTGCGGGGAGCAGAGTATACAGGGGGCAGTGCGTGGAGCAGAGTATACAGGGGTGTGTGCGGTGAGCAGAGTATACAGGTGTGTGTGCGGTGAGCAGAGTATACAGGGGTGTGTGCGGTGAGCAGAGTATACAGGGGGCAGTGCGGGGAGCAGAGTATACAGGGGGCTGTGCGGGGAGCAGAGTATACAGGGGGCTGTGCGGGGAGCAGAGTATACAGGGGGCTGTGCAGGGAGCAGAGTATACAGGGGGCTGTGCGGGGAGCAGAGTATAGAGGAGGCAGTGCGGGGAGCAGAGTATACAGGGAGCAGTGCGGGGAGCAGAGTATACAGGGGGCAGTGCGGGGAGCAGAGTATACTTGAGAGATTCCGGAGCCCTTTATGTTTGTCTGCTGCACTTACTTGTCAGCTCAGCCTCTTTAGTGTTTGTGCAGCCCTCTTGTCTGTGTGGAGTTTTTGTGGTCCCCTCTTATGTGTGTTTGTTTCGTCTTTAATGTGTGAGCTCCCCCCTTCTGCCTCTCTGGCTCCTCTTCTCTCCTTCCCAGCTGTGACAGCTCCATGTCCTAGCTGGGAAGCAGTTTAGCGTAGAGCAGGCGGAGCTAGGGTGATGCACGGTCATGTGAATGATCACATGACTGTGACATCACCAAAGATCCTATCTGAAGAGGTAAGTTTTCGGGGTTGTGCGGGCGGCGAAGGGGGGCGCGGTGGTCTACTGTGGGGAGGAAGCGGGCACTGGAAGGGGGGTGCGAGGGTGTACTGCGGGGGTATGTGGGGTTGTATTGCAGGGGCGTGCAGGTGCTGTAGGGGAGGTGCGGGGTGTGTGGGCACGGGAGCCTGCAGGCAGCTTTGGGTGTGTTAATATGGCGGCGCTTCCGGGTAATCACCAGTTTTGCGCAGGCGCCATCGCTTGATAGCGGCACAGTGGCCGGAAGCGTAAAATTGGTGATTATGTATAGAGATGTTCACTTCGCATGGCAAATCTTACACGTATTGTAAAACTCTATTGATTTTGTAGCATAATACATTTTACCAAAAACAAAATGTAAAAATAATATTTATTTAGCTTAAATGATTATTAATTTAATTTTTATCAAAGTACATTTGTATCCTATCTAATATCAAAGAAAATCAAAACATACACTAAATATTGCATAACATTGATTAGAAATTTCCTCTGTCATTACAGTGGACTAAATAAAAAGAATATAGACGTAATCTAGGTAATAATAACCAAAGTCTTGTAAAAAAATAAAATAGAAATGAAGGGGAATTTAAAAATAAAATACAATTTTCTACATGTACTTATAGGTGTTATTTGCTCATGATTTTTGTTCTATAGCGGAAATGCAGCACATATGTCCTGTGAACATATTAGCTAAGGAAAACTAAAAAACATTACCATGAGTTTTCTATGCAGTTATCTGCCGGATGGAAATAGATATGTTGTTCTGCATGTCAAATGCAATATGAACCTGACAAGATGGATGTTTAAACAAATTCATACTATAGATTCCATGGAGATAGTCAAGTTCATTGGCATCCACATCACTTCTGCAATTATTGCAACAAGTAACCACAGGCGGATGATTTGCATCAGCTGTGGGGTCTAGGGACTTCTACCTACAGTATATTTATGAAAGTATAAAAAAACTGAGAAGAGAAAAGGCACACATAGGGTATTACCCATGTATACTATGGGCAATAAGATCGCACAAAGTCACTTATCTTGAGTAGATGTGATAAATCACAGCTACTATAATGCCATTTGTTAAATATTAGTGATGTGCGAGTACTAAAATGCTCGGGTGCTCGAAGCTCGGGCCGAGCATCCCGAGATACTCGTGTACTCGGCCCGAGTAACGAGCCCAATGTTATCCTATGGGAGACACGAGTATTTTTATGAAATGACTGCCGGCTGCCTGGAAAAACCCTAAAAATGTCACAAAAGTGTCAGAAGAGTGCTGAAATGACATGGCAACACCATGGGGAAGACCCCTGGAAGCATTTCTCACTCAAAAGTCACTGCTGTGAACAATGTTGTCCGAGTTTCACGCCAATTTTACGGAGTGTCCAGAAAACCTTCCAAAATGACACCAAAATGAATATTTAGGGTGGAAATGTTAAGGGCACATACCCAATAGTGAGATACAGCTGGTGTATGTTACTTTTTGTGATTACATGAAAGATTTTATGTGAAAACATTGTGCGGCACTAAGATGACCCTGACAAGAGACGTCCATGAAGCCCTGTCTAGAAATAATGTGCCCATTTTGAAGAACTGGGTCTATTGTAGTATCTTCCTTTGCCAGGGCAGTCCAAAATTGGGAGGTTCACCAATGCCCCTGGATACAGACATGCAGGATGGCCTGTAAACAAGAACTGGGTGTATTGTAGTATAGCCCTTTGGCCAGGGCAGCCAAAAATTGGGAGGTTCAACACTGACCCATGCTTACAGACTTGTAGTAGGGCCTGTAACCCTCAAGTGGGTGTATTGTAGTATAGCCCTTTGGCCAGGGCAGCCAAAAATTGGGAGGTTCAACAATGACCCATGCTTACAGACATGTAGTAGGGCCTGTAACCCTCAAGTGGGTGTATTGTAGTATAGCCCTTTGGTCAGGGCAGCCAAAAATTGGGAGGTTCAACAATGACCCATGCTTACAGACATGTAGTAGGGCCTGTAACCCTCAAGTGGGTGTATTTTAGTATAGCCCTTTGGTCAGGGCAGCCAAAAATTGGGAGGTTCAACAATGACCCATGCTTACAGACATGTAGTAGGGCCTGTAACCCTCAAGTGGGTGTATTGTAGTAGAGCCCTTTGGTCAGGGCAGCCAAAAATTGGGAGGTTCAACAATGACCCATGCTTACAGACATGTAGTAGGGCCTGTAACCCTCAAGTGGGTGTATTATAGTATAGCCCTTTGGTCAGGGCAGCCAAAAATTGGGAGGTTCAACAATGACCCATGCTTACAGACATGTAGTAGGGCCTGTAACCCTCAAGTGGGTGTATATTAGTATAGCCCTTTGGTGAGGGCAGCCAAAAATTGGGAGGTTCAACAATGAACCATGCTTACAGACTTGTAGTAGGGCCTGTAACCCTCAAGTGGGTGTATTTTAGTATAGCCCTTTGGTCAGGGCAGCCAAAAATTGGGAGGTTCAACAATGACCCATGCTTACAGACATGTAGTAGGGCCTGTAACCCTCAAGTGGGTGTATATTAGTATAGCCCTTTGGTGAGGGCAGCCGAAAATTGGGAGGTTCAACAATGACCCATGCTTACAGACTTGTAGTAGGGCCTGTAACCCTCAAGTGGGTGTATTTTAGTATAGCCCTTTGATCAGGGCAGCCAAAAATTGGGAGGTTCAACAATGACCCATGCTTACAGACATGTAGTAGGGCCTGTAACCCTCAAGTGGGTGTATTTTAGTATAGCCCTTTGGTCAGGGCAGCCAAAAATTGGGAGGCTCCTCTTTGTCCCTGGATAGAGACGTGCAGGAGGGCCTGTAACCCTCAAGTGGGTGTATTTTAGTATAGCCCTTTGGTCAGGGCAGCCAAAAATTGGGAGGTTCAACAATGACCCATGCTTACAGACATGTAGTAGGGCCTGTAACCCTCAAGTGGGTGTATTTTAGTATAGCCCTTTGGTCAGGGCAGCCAAAAATTGGGAGGCTCCTCTTTGTCCCTGGATAGAGACGTGCAGGAGGGCCTGTAACCCTCAAGTGGGTGTATATTAGTATGCCCTTTGGTCAGGGCAGCCGAAAATGGGAGGTTCAACAATGACCCATGCTACAGACTTGTAGTAGGGCCTGTAACCCTCAAGTGGGTGTATTTTAGTAAGCCCTTTGGTCAGGGCAGCCAAAAATTGGAGGTTCAACAATGACCCTGCTTACAGACATGTAGTAGGGCCTGTAACCCTCAAGTGGGTGTATTTTAGTATGCCCTTTGGTAGGCAGCCAAAAATTGGGAGGCTCCTCTTTGTCCCTGATAGAGACGTGCAGAGGGCCTGTAACCCTCAAGTGGGTGTATTTTAGTATAGCCCTTTGGTCAGGGCAGCCAAAAATTGGGAGGTTCAACAATGACCCATGCTTACAGACATGTAGTAGGGCCTGTAACCCTCAAGTGGGTGTATTATGTATAGCCCTTTGGTCAGGGCAGCCAAAAATTGGGGAGGTTCAACAATGACCCATGCTTACAGACATGTAGTAGGGCCTGTAACCCTTAAGTGGGTGTTATTAGTATAGCCCTTTGGTGAGGGCAGCCAAAAATTGGGAGGTTCAACAATGACCCATGCTTACAGACTTGTAGTAGGGCCTGTAACCCTCAAGTGGTGTATTTTAGTATAGCCCTTTGGTCAGGGCAGCCAAAAATTGGGAGGCTCCTCTTTGTCCCTGGATAGAGACGTGCAGAGGGCCTGTAACCCTCAAGTGGGTGTATTTTAGTATAGCCTTTGGTCAGGGCAGCCAAAAATTGGGAGGTTCAACAATGACCCATGCTTACAGACATGTAGTAGGGCCTGTAACCCTCAAGTGGGTGTATTTTAGTATAGCCCTTTGGTCAGGGCAGCCAAAAATTGGGAGGCTCCCTTTGTCCCTGGATAAGACGTGCAGGAGGGCCTGTAACCCTCAAGTGGGTGTATTTTAGTATAGCCCTTTGGTCAGGGCAGCCAAAAATTGGGAGGTTCAACAATGACCCATGCTTACAGACATGTAGTAGGGCCTGTAACCCTCAAGTGGGTGTATTATAGTATAGCCTTTGGTCAGGGCAGCCATAATTGGGAGGTTCAACATGACCCATGCTTACAGACATGTAGTAGGGCCTGTAACCCTCAAGTGGGTGTATATTAGTATAGCCCTTTGGTGAGGGCAGCCAAAATTGGGAGGTTCAACAATGACCCATGCTTACAGACTTGTAGTAGGGCCTGTAACCCTCAAGTGGGTGTATTTTAGTATAGCCCTTTGGTCAGGCAGCCAAAAATTGGGAGGTTCAACAATGACCCATGCTTACAGACATGTAGTAGGGCCTGTAACCCTCAAGTGGGTGTATATTAGTATAGCCCTTTGGTGAGGGCAGCCGAAAATTGGGAGGTTCAACAATGACCCATGCTTACAGACTTGTAGTAGGGCCTGTAACCCTCAAGTGGGTGTATTTTAGTATAGCCCTTTGATCAGGGCAGCCAAAAATTGGGAGGTTCAACAATGACCCATGCTTACAGACATGTAGTAGGGCCTGTAACCCTCAAGTGGGTGTATTTTAGTATAGCCCTTTGGTCAGGGCAGCCAAAAATTGGGAGCTCCTCTTTGTCCCTGGATAGAGACGTGCAGGAGGGCCTGTAACCCTCAAGTGGGTGTATTTTAGTATAGCCCTTTGGTCAGGGCAGCCAAAAATTGGGAGGTTCAACAATGACCCATGCTTACAGACATGTTTAGGCCTGTAACCTCAAGTGGGTGTATTTTAGTATACCCCTTTTGGGTCAGGGCAGCCAAAAATTGGGAGGCTCCTCTTTGTCCCTGGATAGAGACGTGCAGGGGCCTGTAACCCTCAAGTGGGTGTATTTTAGTATAGCCCTTTGGTCAGGGCAGCCAAAAATTTGGGGAGGTTCAACAATGACCCATGCTTACAGACATGTAGTAGGGCCTGTAACCCTCAAGTGGGTGTATTGTAGTATAGCCCTTTGGTCAGGGCAGCCAAAAATTGGGGGGTTCAACAATGACCCATGCTTACAGACATGTAGTAGGGCCTGTAACCCTCAAGTGGGTGTATTATAGTATAGCCCTTTGGTCAGGGCAGCCAAAAATTGGGAGGTTCAACAATGACCCATGCTTACAGACATGTAGTAGGGCCTGTAACCCTCAAGTGGGTGTATATTAGTATAGCCCTTTGGTGAGGCAGCCAAAAAATTGGGAGGTTTCAACAATGACCCATGCTTACAGACTTGTAGTAGGGCCTGTAACCCTCAAGTGGGTGTATTTTAGTATAGCCCTTTGGTCAGGGCAGCCAAAAATTGGGAGGTTCAACAATGACCCATGCTTACAGACATGTAGTAGGCCTGAAACCCCTCAAGTGGGTGTATTGTAGTATAGCCCTTTGGTCAGGGCAGCCAAAAATTGGAGGTTCAACAATGACCCATGCTTACAGACATGTAGTAGGGCCTGTAACCCTCAAGTGGGTGTATTATAGTATAGCCATTTGGTCAGGGCAGCCAAAAATTGGGAGGTTCAACAATGACCCATGCTTACAGACATGTAGTAGGCCTGTAACCCTCAAGTGGGTGTATATTAGTATAGCCTTTGGTGAGGGCAGCAAAAATTGGGAGGTTCAACAATGACCATGCTTACAGACTTGTAGTAGGGCCTGTAACCCTCAAGTGGGTGATTTTAGTATAGCCCTTTGGTCAGGGCAGCCAAAAATTGGAGGTTCAACAATGACCCAGCTTACAGACATGTAGTAGGCCTGTAACCCTCAAGTGGGTGTATATTAGTATAGCCCTTTGGTCAGGGCAGCCGAAAATTGGGAGGTTCAACAATGACCCATGCTTACAGACTTGTAGTAGGGCCTGTAACCCTCAAGGGGGTGTATTGTAGTATAGCCCTTTGGTCAGGGCACCAAAAATTGGGAGGTTCAACAATGACCCATGCTTACAGACATGTAGTAGGGCCTGTAACCCTCAAGTGGGTGTATTTTAGTATACCCTTTGGTCAGGGCAGCCACAAATTGGGAGGCTCCTTTTTGTCCG
>JARQOC010003549.1:0-15635 GCA_033576535.1 Allobates femoralis | reverse complement strand
CTGAAGATGAAGAAAATGCTGAAGATGAAAAAGTTGCTGAAGATGAAGAAAATGCTGAAGATGGAGAAAATGCTGAAGATAAAGAAGATGCTGAAGATGAAGAAAATGCTGAAGATGAAGAAAATGCTGAAGAAAATGCTGAAGAAAATGCTGAAGATGAAGAAAATGCTGAAGATGAAGAAAATAATGAAGATGAAGAAAATGCTGAAGAAAATGCTGAAGATGAAGAAAATGCTGAAGATGAAGAAAATGCTGAAGAAAATGCTGAAGATGAAGAAAATACAGAAGAAAATGCTGAAGAAAATGCTGAAGATGAAGAAAATGCTTAAGATGAAGAAAATGCTTAAGATGAAGAAAATGCTGAAGATGAAAAAGATGCTGAAGATGAAGAAAATGCTGAAGATGCTGAAGATGAAGAAAATGCTGAAGATGAAGAAAATCCTGAAGATGAAGAAAATGCTGAAGAAAATGCTGAAGATGAAGAAAATGCTGAAGATGAAGAAAATGCTGAAGAAAATGCTGAAGATGAAGAAAATGCTGAAGATGAAGAAAATGCTGAAGATGAAAAAGATGCTGAAGATGAAAAAGATGCTGAAGATGAAGAAAATGCTGAAGCGTTGGGTGCTGCTCTTGCCGTGCACTCAGACTCAGGAATAATTTTTTTTTTTTCCTTTTTTTCCTCCCTTATTGGGATGACATGCCTGTTCTGGACATTGGACTGTTGATATGTTCTTTTATCTTTCCATTCCCCTTTTTCTCCTTCCCCATCCTCTGCCCTGTAGCTGCAGATATCCTCACGGGGTGCTCCATGGACTCTGTCCTGCCTTTTACTAGCACACTGGTTTCATATAGATGCTGTTGGATCCCACCATGACTCTCACACTTTCTTCAATTAACGTAAATGGCCTGAACTCCCCTGGTAAAAGAAGCGTGGTGTGGCGTCAGCTGAAGAAATCCAGGAGTGATGTGCTGTTTTTGCAAGAAACGCACCTGCTGCGTGAGGACTGCCGCAGAATGGAGTCTCGTGATTTCCCTACCCAGTTTTTTGCCTCTGCTGACTGTAAACTTGCAGGAGTGGCCATTTTTATTCACAAAAATGTTGACTTTTCTCTCATCACTGAGATTGCTGACCCTGAGGGCCGTTACATAATTGTCATTGGTCTTCTTAATAATGTATACTACACTTTATCTTCTGTGTATGGCCCGAATAAGGGGCAAAGTGCCTTTCTTAGAGACTTCCTCTCGGTCTTGGCCTCTCATGCTAGGGGATGTAGGTTGGTGGCTGGGGACCTCAACGCGCCCATGGAGAGACGCTTGGACTGTTCCAATCCCTCGACTTTCCGGGGTGATTTGGGGGCCCTTGTTGCCCAGTCCCATTTGCACGACATTTGGCGCTGTCTCCATCCCACCGACCGAGAATACACATTCATGTCTTCACGCCATGGCACATTAAGCAGGCTCGACTATTTCCTAGTAGACGACTCCTTGATAACCCACTGTGTAGCCGCAGAAATTACGACAATCTCTTGGTCTGATCATGCACAGATCTCACTGGAGATAGCCGACCCTGCTTCCATTCGGCCCCCCACTCGTTGGAGACTGAATGAATATCTCTTAACTAACTCCTCTCATACTCAGCATATAGGGACGCAGATAGAGCAATACTTCTTATCCAATGATAATGATGAGGTTGGGCCGGAGACTCTCTGGTTGGCCCACAAATCGGTCCTCAGGGGGGTGCTAATCCAATTGGCCTCCCGAGTTAAACGGGAACGTGAGGCAAAGGTTACGGCTCTCCTGGCTAGGATTAAGCTCCTTGACCTTGCTTATAGAACCTCTCCTCAGAAATCCACGCAGGATGAGTTAACGGAGGCTAGACGGTCACTGAGGGCATGCTTATTGGTAACGGCAGAGAAATACCTAAGGAAAACTAACTCCAAATACTACAGCATGGGGGACAGGGCCGGGGCCCTCCTGGCCAGGAGAATCAAAAAAAGGGAATTACAGGCCAAAATTACTAGTATACATGATAATTCAGGTTCCATTATTCGTAATCCTGTCCAGATAGCGGAGGAATTTGGCAACTATTACAGCACCTTGTACAATCTGAGGGAGTCGGTGGACACTGTCCAGCCTTCCACTGAGTCTATACAATCATTCCTTTCTAAAGCTAACCTTCCCACTCTCTCCACTGATCAGTTAGCCTTTCTTAATGCCCCTATCACTGAAAAAGAGATTGTCTCGGTCATCAAGTCCATTAAAAAGCGCACCTCTCCTGGTCCAGACGGGTTCTCATATGCATATTACACCACCTTTACTGAGTTACTGACCCCTTATCTTCTTAAATTATTTACCTTTTGGCAGCGGGAGGGTTCCATCCGGCCTGAAGGTCTTGAGGCGTTAATAACCACAATTCCCAAGCCGGGGAAACCACTCACTACTCCGGGAGACTTTAGGCCCATATCACTACTTAATTGTGATTTAAAAATCTATGCCAAATTGTTAGCCTCCCGTCTCTCGGTTATCCTCCCCTCCTTGATTCAACTGGACCAGGTTGGATTCGTCCCAGAGCGTCAGACCTCTGACGGTACGCGCAGACTCCTGGATCTTCTGGATCTGCTCGAGCGGAAAAGGGTCCCCAGTGCACTCTTGTCTCTAGACGCAGAGAAGGCCTTCGACAGGGTGCACTGGGGATACTTGGACGGGGTCCTCTTGAAGTTTGGATTCCAGGGACCGATTCGGGATGCTATTAGGGCCCTCTATTCTAATCCCTTTGCGGCAGCTAGTGCATCGGGCTTTCTTTCCTCCCGATTTACCATATCAAACGGTACCCGCCAGGGCTGTCCACTTTCCCCTCTTATATTTGGTCTCATAATGGAGCCATTAGCTTCTATAGTTCGTACACACCCAGGAATTAGGGGGGTGGCAGTTGGGAATCTTGAACACAAAATTGGACTATATGCCGATGACGTGGTATTTTTCTGCACTGACTTGCATACCTCCCTACCCCATGTCCTCTCGGTTTTGGAAGAATTTTCATCAGCATCATACTATAAGCTAAATCTCTCCAAGTCGTCTATATTCCCCCTCCACCTCCCCAAAACAGAGCAAATATCTCTCCAAAACCTCTTTCCCTTTCACTGGGCTCAGGAAGGTTTTATGTATTTGGGTGTATGGATCTCCAGGTTGTCAGGGATAATAAAGCATAATTGGGATAAATTACGAACAACGATTCAACAGGAATTTGATAGACTCTCTGGAATGCAGCTCTCTTGGATGGCCAGAATCCAGATAGTTAAGATGTCCGTCCTCCCGCGGATCCTATACCTTTTGCGGTGTCTTCCCTTGCAGATTCCCTCCAGGTACCTCGCCCCGGTCCAAGCAGTGCTAAGCAAATTATTTGGAGTGGCAGACCTCCTAGGATTGCTAGGAGGGTCCTCTCCCTGCCTTATGCTAGAGGGGGTATGGGGATTCCCAGCATTGCGGCTTATGCCAGAGCTGCGGCTCTGGAGGCAGCGGCACACTGGTGGTCTAACTCTCTCAGATCTAGATGGATGCAGATAGAATTGGAATCCTCCCCGACTGGGTCCACTCGGCTTCTATTAGAAATGAATCTTTTGAGTCACAAGATCACCCCAAACTGTTTAAGAACTATGACAAATTTACTTAGGATATGGTCGCAGGTGGGCAGACCCTTTTTTCCCTTCTTATACCGTTACATTTCCCTCACTGCAGCTGAGCATTCTGTTCAGAACTTATATCTGCAGGACTGGAAAAAACGGGGTGTGTTGCAGCTATCAGACCTTATGGATTCATCGGGGCGTCTGGAACAATTTTCGACACTGGTTTTGGAATTGGGTCTGCCTAACTCCACCTTCTTTAGATATCTCCAGCTTAGGCATTTTTTGACCACCCTGGAATGGCCTGTCCCGGATCTTGCCTCTATTGACTCAACCTTGCAGATATTTATAAAAAATGGATCACATGCTAGACATGGAACCTCCATAATGTACAGAGCCCTACTGAAACCTGAGGGGGAGGTGAAACTTCCCTATATGTCTAAATGGGAGGGTCTTTTGTCCTTTTCTGCCTCACTTGAGGACTGGCGGGCGGCAGCAGTTCATGCTGCCCGTTACTCCACATGTATAACGCATTTGGAGCAATCTAGGAAGACCCAGATGCAGTGGTACCTCACCCCGGAGAGAATAGCCAGATTCATCTCATCTCCGACTCGGGCACACCCCCACTGTTGGAAGGGGTGCCTGGTGATTGGAGACTCCCCGCATGTTTGGTGGTACTGCCCGGGTGTACGTACATTTTGGAGAGATGTTGAACGTATATTACTGGGAATTACTGGAATCCCTAATCCCCTCCTGCCACAGATGGCACTGCTGGGTATTGGATTGAATGCCATTCCTGGCCCTTTAAGACCCATCTACACTAATGTGTTGATTGCGGCGAGGCAATGTATTGCGGCTTGCTGGAAATCCCCTGTGACTCCTACTGCTGCGGATGTACTTGTCCGCCTCAACACTCACTTTCAGCATGAGTTGACCCTGTCCCACACAATTAAAAGGAGAACTAAGGTTCTGAGGTGGTGGGACCCATGGGTGACCTCTGGGCATAATCTGGTCCAGATATAGAGTGAGCGCTCTAATACTAACACCTCTGTTATTGAATTATGTACAATATTACTGCAGCTTCTACCCCCTCCCTACCCCCCTACCCTCTCCTGGTTAGTCTTCTTTATTTGTATGTTGAGTTGATATGTATTGTAATGCTCCTGATTTTTTTGGTTATGTACCTTCCAAAAATTTCAATAAAACTTCATGTTTAAAAAAAAAAAAAAAAAGAAAATGCTGAAGATGCTGAAGATGAAGAAAATGCTAAAGAAAATGCTGAAGATGAAGAAAATACAGAAGAAAATGCTGAAGAAAATGCTGAAGAAAATGTTGAAGATGCTGAAGATGAAGAAAAATGCTAAAGAAAATGCTGAAGATGAAGAAAATACAGAAGAAAATGCTGAAGAAAATGCTGAAGAAAATGTTGAAGATGAAGAAAATGCTAAAGAAAATGCTGAAGATGAAGAAAATACAGAAGAAAATGCTGAAGAAAATGCTGAAGATGAAGAAAATGCTGAAGATGAAGAAAATACTGAAGATGCTGAAGATGAAAAAAAGATGAAAAAAAGATGCTGAAGATAAAGAAAATGCTGAAGATGCTGAAGATGAAGAAAATACAGAAGAAAATGTTGAAGAAAATGCTGAAGATGAAGAAAATGCTAAAGAAAATGCTGAAGATGAAGAAAATACAGAAGAAAATGCTGAAGAAAATGCTGAAGATGAAGAAAATGCTGAAGATGAAGAAAATACTGAAGATGCTGAAGATGAAAAAAAGATGAAAAAAAGATGCTGAAGATAAAGAAAATGCTGAAGATGCTGAAGATCAAAAAGATGCTGAAGATGAAGAAAATGCTGAAGAAAATGCTGAAGATGAAGAAAATGCTGAAGAAAATGCTGAAGATGAAGAAAATGCTAAAAATGCTGAAGATGAAGAAAATGCTGAAGATGAAAAAGATGCTGAAGAAAATGCTGAATAAAAATGTTGAAGATGAAGAAAATGCTGAAGATGAAAAAGATGCTGAAGATGAAAAAGATGCTGAAGATGAAAAAGATGCTGAAGATGAAGAAAATGCTGAAGATGAAAAAGATGCTGAAGATGAAGAAAATGCTGAAGATGAAGAAAATGCTGAGATGAAGAAAATGCTGAAGATGAAGAAAATGCTGAAGATGAAGAAAATGCTGAAGATGAAAAAGATGCTGAAGATGAAAAGATGCTGAAGATGAAAAAGATGCTGAAGATGAAGAAAATGCTGAAGTCGTTGAAGATGAAGAAAATGCTGAAGATGAAGAAAATGCTGAAGATGAAGTTTTGCTGAGGAAAATGCTGAAGATGAAGAAAATGCTGAAGAAAATGCTGAAGATGAAGAAAATGCTGAAGAAAATGCTGAAGATGAAGGAATCACTGAAAAAAATGCTGAAGATGAAGAAAATGCTGAAGATGAAGAAAATGCTGAAGATGAAGAAAATGCTGAAGATGAGAAAATGCTGAGGAAAATGCTGAAGATGAAGAAAATGCTGAAGAAAATGCTGAAGATGAAAAAGATGCTGAAGATGAAAAAGATGCTGAAGATGAAAAAGATGCTGAAGATGAAAAAATGCTGAAGATGAAGAAATGAATGCTGAAGATGAAAAAATGCTGAAGATGAAAAAATGTGAAGATGAAGAAAATGCTGAAGATGAAGAAATGCTGAAGATGAAGAAAATGCTGAAGATGAAGAAAATGCTGAAGATGAAGAAAATGCTGAAGATGAAGAAAGATGCTGAATGAAAATGTGAAGATGAAAAAATGCTGAAGATGAAGAAAGTATGCTGAAGATGAAGAAAATGCTGAAGATGAAGAAAATGCTGAAGATGAAGAAAATGAGTGAGAAGATGAAGAAAATGCTGAAGATGAAGAAAGATGCTGAAGAAATGAGAAGATGGCTGAAATGAAAAATGCTGAAGATGAAGAAAATGCTGAAGGAGAAAATGCTGAAGATGAAAAAAATGCTGAAGATGAAGATGCTGAAAAATGCTGAAGATGAAGAAATGCTGAAGAATGCTGAAGAAAATGCTGAAGATGAAGAAAATGCTGAAGATGAAGAAAATGCTGAAGATGAAGAAAATGCTGAAGAAAAATGCTGAAGATGAAGAAAATGCTAGAGAAAAAATGCTGAGAAGATGAAGAAAATGCTGAAGATGAAGAAAATGCTGAAGTAGAAATGCTGAAGATGAAGAAAATGCTGAAGATGAAGAAAATGCTGAAGATGAAAAATGCTGGAAAGATGAAGAAAAATGCTGAATGAAGAAAATGCTGAAGATGAAAAAATGCTGAAGATGAAAAAGATGCTGAAGATGAAAAAATGCTGAGAAATTGAAGAAAAAATGCTGAAGTGAAGAAAATGCTGAAGATGAAGAAAATGCTGAAGATGAAGAAAATGCTGAAGATGAAGAAAATGCTGAAAGATGAAGAAAATGCTGAAGATGAAGAAAATGCTGAAAATGAATGAAAAATGCTGAAGATGAAAAAGATGCTGAAAGAAAATGAAGTGAAGGCTGAAGATGAAGAAAATCTGAAAGAAAATGCTGAAGATGAAGAAATGCTGAAAAGCTGAGATGAAGAAAATCTGCTGAAGATGAAGAAAATGCTGAAGAAATGTAAGATGAAGAATTGAAGAAAAATGCTGAAATGATAAGATAGAATGATAAGAAAATGCTGAAGATGAAGAAAATCTGAAGAAAATGCTGAAGATGAAGAAAATGCTGAAGAAAATGCTGAAGATGAAGAAAATGCTGAAGATGAAAAAGATGCTGAAGATGAAAAAGATGCTGAAGATGAAAGATGCTGAAGATGAAGAAAATGTGAAGATGAAGAAAATGCTGAAGATGAAGAAAATGCATGAAGATGAAGAAAATGATGAAGATGAAGAAAATGACTGAAATGAAGAATCTGAAGAAAATGCTGAAGATGAAAAAATGCTGAAGAAAATGCTGAAGATGAAGAAAATGCTGAAGATGAAAAAATGCTGAAGATGAGAAAATGCTGAAGATGAAGAAAATGCTGAAGATGAAGAGAAATGCTGAAAGATGAAGAAAAATGCTGAAGAATGAAGAAAATCGCTGAAGATGAAAAAGAAATGCTGAAGATGAAGAAAAATGCTGAGAAAAAATGCTGAAGATGAAGAAAATGCTGAAGAGAAAATGCTGAAGATGAAGAAATGCTGAAGATGAAGAAAATGCTGAAGATGAAGAAAATGATGAAGATGAAGAAAATGCTGAAGATGAAGAAGATGTGAAGATGAAGAAATGCATGAAGAAAATGCTGAATGAAGAAAGAAAGATGAAGAAAATGCTGAAGATAAAAAAAATGCTGAAGATGAAGAAAATGCTGAAGAAAATGCTGAAGATGAAGAAAATGCTGAGAAAATGCTGAAGAAAATGCTGAAAAAATGAAGAAAATGCAGAAGAAGCTGAAAAATGCTGAAGATGAAGAAAATACAGAAGAAAATGCTGAAGATGAAGAATCAGAAAAATGCTGAAGATGAAGAAAATGCTGAAGATGAAGAAAATGCTGAAGATGCTGAAGATGAAAAAAAGATGAAAAAAAGATGCTGAAGATAAAGAAAATGCTGAAGATGCTGAAGATGAAGAAAATGCTGAAGATGAAGAAAATGCTGAAAAAAATGCTGAAGATGAAGAAAATGCTGAAGATGAAGAAAATGCTGAAGAAAATGCTGAAGATGAAGAAAATGCTGAAGAAAATGCTGAAGATGAAAAAGAATTACAAGTCTTCCGAGTTCACTCACCATGTTCACTATATGGCAAAACACCTGAGTGCGATTCGACTGGTCAGGCCAACTTCACATCACGATTTTTGGGGGTCCGTGGCTATCCGTTATAAAACAGATAGCCATGGATCCAATTTGGCCCCCTGTTTATCCCTATGGACACGGATTGGTCCTTAATAGTCATCCGTGTGTGCTGGGATCCGATTGGGTCTGCTTTTTTCACGTCCCCAAAATCGGAGACTCCTCTAATTTTCTGGTCATCATAATGGGAGACCCAGACAATGGGGTTTAGGGCACTGCCCTCCGGAGGTCACACTAGGTACTACAAGTTTATAGACACCGCCCCCTCCGCTTATAAACCCCTACCGCAGGGAACATCCTCAGTTTTAAACTTAGTGTGCTCGGAGGATCACGCTTTGCTTGCACTTCACTGCATTCTCACAGCTTATGTGATGGCGTATGAAGACAAGGTAAAACAGTCCCGGTTGGGACCTTCGACAGCCTCCCCGCTCACCCTTGTGGAACACGCAGGTGGAGGTACCGGAGGGCCTAGTGCCTGGACACGTAGTGTTCTCCCGGTACGCTGTCGCACTCCTTTCCATCCCTTCCTGGGGGCTCTGGAGAGTGGGAAATGGGAGCCTTGCACAGCTCCGCTCCGTCCGAGGCCTCCCTAAATGGTGCTTACAGACCGGACTGGAGCCAGCCCAGTCCGAGGCCTCCCTAAATGGTGCTTACACTCCGGACTGGTGCTGAACCCCCGTCCGAGGCCTCCCTAAATCGTGCTTACAGACCGGACCGGCACTGAGATACCTCGTGTGTCTCCGGTGTGCCTGGGGGTAGTGTCTGTCACTTTATGTGTCCTGACACTCAGACCGCGCGTTACCCTCGGGTCCGCGGTTCTGGAGGTGAACCCTGTGCTGGGGTCACCCTGGCTGACCGCCCTGTGTCACACAGGGGCTGAGGCTGTAGATTGCAGGTGTTTGGACATGCAGTCTGAGTGTTGTATTTTCACACTCATTTCCCGCGCTGCGGGCTCCGGCGCCTACATTACTGAGGCTGCCTGGAGGATGGGAAGCAGCCCTTACGGTGACGTCATCGGTGGGCGTGCGTGTGTGCTTCCCGCGTGTTTTCGGCGCCGCCCTCGGCTTGGCTGCCGGCGGCCATCTTTCCCCCTCACTCCCGGCTGGGATCTGACTGCAGCGTACGTCTGCACTCTAGGGGAGACCGGAAACCCTCGCGGAGGCCACACACACACACAGCTTCCTCCACCGCATTACTGCGGTCGGTAAGCCACCGGGATTCCCGGTTTTTGTCTGTAAAAATTGGCTTATATCCCCCTACTGTGGCCATGTCCTCAGTTAGGAAGCGTGCTGCTAAGGCAGCGGATACCACCATTGCCTGTGCTACATGCAACGGGACACTGGTTGAGGGGTCCTGCAATAACTGCGGACGCCCAGAGGCCCGGACTGACACTGCTGAGACAGCAGCTCCGGTGCTGTACCCTGAGGTCCAGGTGATCCCAGGGCCATGGGAAACTCAGCATAAGATCAATGAATCTCTGTTGTCCCAGTTATCCTCCATGTCGCAATCCCTGGAGGCACTTAATAGGAGACTGGAAAGCCCAGCTACTCCTCCCAGTTACCCCCGGGTGTCTCTTTCTTCTACTGTGAGACCCCTTAAACGGACTCGTCGTGAGGATTCACCCGAGCTCCAGGCTCTCTCTGAGGAGGAGCGTCCCTCTGACGGTGAGGAGGATGATGGGGGTTCGACTCTCGGGTCTGTGTCTGAACCACCAGAAGGGGTGGAGGATCTGGTGTCCTCCATTAACGAGTCCTTGCGTCTCGTGACACCCCCTGAGGAGGTGAATGTTCACCCGAAGGAGGTCTATCAATGGCTGCGGCCGGAGGCTAGACCGAGTGGCTCCTTCATGGACCACACTAACTTTGGAAGGGTGGTTAGAGCACCCAGGTTACATCCTGGGCGGCGTTATGTCCGCAAAGCTAAGGACAATCGTTTTCCCTTTCCCCAGGAGGTGCTTCAGGAGTGGTCGCAGTCCCCGAAGGTGGACGCTTCCATGACCAGGATTGCTGCACGCTCCCTTTTCTCTGCCTCTGATAGCTCCTCGTTGAAGGATGCGACTGATAGACAGGTTGAGCAACTCGCCAAGTCTTCTTATGAGGCGGTGGGGTCTTCATTTGCCCCTAATTTTGCCACGGTCTGGACCTTACAGGCGATCACCACCTGTTTGGATGGGATAACTGACCTGGCAGGGTCCAGTTCAGAGGTCCTGGCACTTACCGATAGGGCAAAGGCCTATGCGGACTACGCCAGGACGGCAACTTTGGAGACTGCCACTCGCTCAGCTGTGCCTTCAGCCAATGCTATAGCGATCCGCAGGTTGTTGTGGCTGCGTCTTTGGGACTCAGATGCCACGTCTAAGAAGATTTTGCAAAATCTTCCCTTCTCTGGTGACAGGCTTTTTGGCACCGAACTGGACAAGCTAATAAAGGATTCTGCTGAGTCTAAGATCCCGCAGAATAAACCTAAGCCACGGTACACCGTTAAAAGGAACCCAAAGCAGTGGTCCTTTCGCTCCAGCTCACAGTCATCAGCGACGTCCGCTCGCCCGGACCGAGGGGGCAAGCCCTCTACTCAGTGGCGCTCCAAGAGTCGTCAAAAGAAGCCGGCGGGGGCAGCGGCTGCCACCCCCAAACCCGCCTCTACATGACTCGCTCTCTCTTCCTGCCTCCCCACAGGTGGGGGGCCGCCTGTCTCGATTTCAGGACAGGTGGCTACTCCACGTCCAAGACCAGTGGGTGAGAGACGTAGTCTCCCGAGGTTACAGGATAGAGCTGAAGTCACAGCCGATACCCCGATTCCATCGGTCGGTCCCATCTCCAGAAAAGGCTCAGGCTTTTCACCTGGTGTTGGAGGGGCTCCGCAGAGACGGAGTAGTGGTCCCAGTGCCTTCTGGGGAGAGGTTCCGGGGCTTTTACTCCAACCTCTTTATCGTCCCAAAGAAGGACGGCTCCTTCCGCCCGGTTCTGGACCTCAAGATATTCAACCATCACGTGTTGGTTCGGAAGTTCCGCATGGAATCACTGCGCTCCGTGATCGCGGCTGTGTCGCAGGGAGACTTCCTGGCGTCCATAGATATCCGGGACGCCTACCTTCATGTGCCCATTGCACCGGCTCATCAGCGCTGGTTACGCTTCGCAGTGGGGGACGAACACTACCAGTTCGTGGCGCTCCCCTTCGGGTTGGCCTCGGCACCGCGGGTGTTCACAAAGGTGATGGCCTCTATGATGGCTCTCCTGCATGTGCAGGGACACGCCGTCATACCTTATCTAGACGACCTGCTGGTCAGGGCGCCGTCGGAACACCTTTGTCGGGAGAGTCTGGAGGTAACCATGAAGTCTCTGGAACAGTTTGGGTGGCTACTCAACGTCCAGAAGTCAACCCTGGTTCCGACCCAGTCCCTGACGTACCTGGGCATGGACTTTCACACAGACTCTGCTCTAGTGTCTCTGCCTCGAGCCAAACAGCTGGCCATCCAATCAGGAGTGCAGGATGTTCTCCTGTCACCACACTCATCCCTACGGGTCTTGATGAAGCTGGTGGGGCGCATTGTAGCAGCAATAGAGGCGGTGCCTTTCGCACAATTTCGCCTCCGTCCTCTCCAGCTGGAAATTCTCCGCAGATGGGACAAGAGGACGATCTCTCTGAATCGGCTGGTGGTCCTTTCACAGCAGACCAGGGACTCCCTACAGTGGTGGCTCCGGCCGTATCACCTGTCACGGGGCCGGTCCTTCCTCAAGCCGTCATGGTTAGTGGTGACCACCGACGCCAGTCTGAAGGGCTGGGGTGCGGTGTTCTTACACCACAGGGCTCAAGGCCTCTGGACTCAGGCGGAGTCAGCATTGCAGATCAACGTGCTGGAGATCAAGGCGGTCTATCTGGCGCTCCTGGCGTTTCAGACGTTCCTGTCAGGACAGCCCATTCGGGTTCAGTCCGACAATGCGACGGCCGTCGCATATATAAATCATCAGGGAGGGACCAGAAGTGCTCAGGCCCTCGCCGAAGTCCACCGCATTCTATCCTGGGTGGAGGACAACGACTGCCTGATCTCCGCAGTTCACATCCCAGGGGTCGAGAACTGGGAGGCCGATTACCTGAGCCGGCAGGGGATGGACGCCGGAGAGTGGTCTCTTCATCCAGATGTCTTCCGGGACATCTGCAGCAGATGGGGCACTCCGGACGTGGATCTGATGGCCTCGCGGCTGAATCATCAGGTGCCGCGATACATGGCGAGATCTTGGGATCCTCAGTCTCTGGGGGCAGACGCCCTGATCCTGAGTTGGTCCAGCTTCCATCTACCATATGTGTTCCCGCCTCTGGCTCTGATTCCCAGGGTTCTGTGGAAGATCAGGTCGGAGTGCAGGGTAGCCATTCTGGTGGCTCCAGATTGGCCCAGGAGGTCCTGGTATCCGGACCTGTGGCGACTGTCAGGCGGACACCGGTGGGCTCTCCCAGAACGCGCAGATCTGCTCGCGCAAGGCCCATTCTTCCACCTCAATTCCAGGGCCCTCAGATTGACTGCATGGCTCTTGAGGCCTGGCTGCTGACATCCAGAGGCTTCTCTCCTGCGGTAGTTGCCACTATGACTCGGGCTAGGAAACCTGTTTCCAGGAAGATGTACCACAGAACGTGGAAGATCTTTTTCACCTGGTGTGCCTCGGGTGGCCGGTCCCCGTGGCCCTTGTCCATCTCTACATTGTTGGCTTTCCTACAGTCGGGGTTGGAATTGGGTTTATCCCTCAGCTCCCTGAAGGGTCAAGTGTCGGCTCTTTCAGTGCTGTTTGACAGGCGCTTGGCGCTCCTTCCAGGGTCCGTCAATTTCTGCAGGGGGTGTCTCGGAAGGTTCCGCCCTATAGACGACCTCTGGACCCTTGGGACCTTAATATGGTCCTGGCGGCACTGCAGAAACCGCCGTTTGAGCCACTGAGAGACGTTTCTCTATCTCGTCTGTCCCAGAAAGTGGTCTTTCTGGTGGCGATTACGTCTCTGAGAAGGGTCTCAGAATTGGCTGCACTATCTTGCAAGTCGCCTTTCCTGGTGGTTCACCAAGACAAGGTGGTGTTACGCCCGCGGCCAGAATTCTTGCCAAAGGTGGTTTCCACTTTTCACCTGAACCAGGAGATTGTTCTCCCATCATTTTGCCCGCTCCCGTTCATCAGGTTGAGCGCGAGCTCCATACTCTGGATCTCGTGAGGGCTGTACGCATTTATGTGTCCAGGACTGCCTCCTTCCGGAGTTCGGATTCCTTATTTGTCCTTACGACGGGTCGCTGTAAGGGGTCCGCGGCATCGAAGTCAACCTTGGCCAGATGGATCAAGGCTCCCATTCAAGAGGCCTACCGGTCTTCTGGTTTGCCTCTCCCGGTGGGATTGAAGGCGCACTCTACCAGAGCTGTCGGTGCCTCCTGGGCTTTGCGACATCGAGCTTCGGCTCTACAGGTGTGTCAGGCGGCCACTTGGTCCAGCCTGCACACTTTCTCTAAGCACTATATGGTGCATGCCCATACCTCCGCAGATGCGAGTTTGGGCAGGCGGGTCCTCCAGGCGGCGGTTGCCCACCTCTAAGGGGGACCATGTGTTATCCGTCTTTTGAGGAACTCTTCCCGCCCTGGGGTATTGCTTTAGGACATCCCCATTGTCTGGGTCTCCCATTATGATGACCAGAAAAAAAGAGAATTTTGTTTACGTACCGTAAATTCTTTTTTCTTTAATCATCAATGGGAGACCCAGCACCCACCCAGTTGTTCCGTTGCATGTTTTGCATTCGTTCTGTCCTCTGTTGGGACAGTGTTATCCGGGTTGTTGGACCGTCTGTGCACGGTTTTCTTCCCGACGTTTCGGGTGTGGTTTATTTGTCTCCTCGCAGCTTATGGACCAAACTGAGGATGTTCCCTGCGGTAGGGGTTTATAAGCGGAGGGGGCGGTGTCTACAAACTTGTAGTACCTAGTGTGACCTCCGGAGGGCAGTGCCCTAAACCCCATTGTCTGGGTCTCCCATTGATGATTAAAGAAAAAAGAATTTACGGTACGTAAACAAAATTCTCTTTTTTGGGCACAGCGGACACAATTGGACAGAATCAGACCCAACAGTGTCCAATTCAAATAGCATGGGGGCATATGGAGCTCAGATCCGGGAAAGAACAAGATTGTTTCCCGGATCCAGTGTTCGTTTACTGAGCATGGTCAATACACAAACTGCTCTGCTCGGTGTAATTTCACTTTAGCAGTGTATGTACATACACTATCTACATACATCATACATAAAGTGAAATTAAAGAAAGCAATGTGTTAAAAATAAATAAAATAAATGCTCACCTCTCCGCTGGCTGTCCGGGACCCAAGATGGAAGACGTCCAAGCATTTATTTTATTTTTAATACTTTTCTTTTTTCTCTTTTTTGCTTTCACAGTGTATGTAGATACATGTATGTAGATAGCCCCGACATGTCACACAAGGGGAGGAACACAGTTTTCTTCCTCCCCCCATGTGACATAACAGCGCCAACCCTACTAGCCTGTGCTTTGCAGGCTCAGGCTCCCGCCAGCTCTTTCTGTGTCCGGATCCCTCAAAATCCCAGATCCGGACACAGAAATGACATCTGGAGTTCACATCCGGTCCTGCCAGTTCCTGTCCGTGTGGTCCTGCAAAATACAGGATCCCCACGGACAGGAACAAATTGTGATGTGAAGGGGGACGTTTCTGACACCATTTTGGTGTAAATATGATGATTTGATCTCCTGTTCTTGAAATGTTGCGGCAACCAAAAAAATGTAATTCTGCAGTTTATTTTTTTGCTACTCTGCCCTTTACCAATCAGATTGGTTTATTTTCTATATCGATACCAAATGTGTATTTCATGTGAATTGTTTTATGGGGCAAAAGGGGGTGATTTGGACTTGTTTTTTTTTTCATATTTATAAAAACTTTTTTTTTTAAACTTATTGATCTTAGTATTCCCCCTGAGGCCTGTAAGTGTCTGATCGCTTGTGCTGTACAGAGCCATGCTGATGCCACATTCGCAGGAAGGTAGTCATCACAGCGACAGGGGGTCACCACCCGACGCCTCCGTCATCACAGTGACAGGGGGTCACCACCCGACGCCTCCCTGTCATCACAGCGACAGGGGGTCACCATCCGACGCCTCCCTGTCATCACAGCGACAGGGGGTC
>JARQOC010003548.1:0-15641 GCA_033576535.1 Allobates femoralis | reverse complement strand
CCTGTCACCTCCAGATTGCCTCCTAAGCTAGCAAAACATGTCCGTGCACCACCCTATCACTAGTCTCACATTCCTTTTGTCTCCTAAAAGCATCCTGTGAAAGTGCATAAAAACGTTTTAATACTTACTCATTAGTGATTATAATTAGCAGGGGCTATATTCTTTAGTCACCAGGGCATGTTGTTTTGTAGCCTCGAGGATCCACCCTCTCTGTCTGTGCTGCTGTGAAACTGAAACTGAAGGCAGGACTAATGATTTGCATTCTGTGAGTGATAGAGAGGGGGAGGGCAATGCCTGCACATCACAGCAGAACACACAGAGACAGGGTGGATCCTGGAGCTGCAAAACAGCCAGCCCTGGTGACTAAAGAATATAGTCACTGCTAATTATAATCACTAATGAGTAAGTATTAAAAAATTTTATGCACTTTCACAGGATGCTTTTAGGAGACAAAAGGAGTGTGAGATTAGTGATAGTATGCTGCAGGGACATGTTTTGCTAGCTTAGGAGGTGTTTTGGAGGTGACAGGACCCCTTTAACCAAAATTACTAATGACCTGCTTACCACCAAAGCTAACGGACACTTCTCCATTCTCTTCCTTCTTGACCTGTCCTCTGCAATCGACACAGTCGACCACTGTCCCCTATTTCAGATCCTCTCCTCCATTGGACATTCCTTGTCCTCTCCTGGATCAACCTCCTACCTTCGCACATTTAGCGTCTCCCACTCCCACACAACCGCCTAACCCCATCACCTCTCTGTTGGGGTCCCTCAAGGATCGGTCCTGGGGCCCCTTCTTTTTTCTGTCTAGACCCTTGGCCTAGGACAGGCATCCCCAACTCCAGGCCTCGAGGGCCGCCAACAGTGCATGTTTTCAGGATCTCCTTAGTATTGCACAGGACTTGGAATCATTACCTGTACATTTGATGACATTAACACCTGTGCAATACTAAGGAAATCCTGAAATCCTGCACTGTTGGCGGCCCTTTAGGCCTAGAGTTGGGGACCTCTGGCCTAGGATATCTCATAAAGTTCCATGAATTCCTGCACCTGTTTGTATGCCGACGACATTCAGATCTACCTCTCTGGCCCAGACGTCGCCTCTTCTGTCCAGAATCCCAGAGTGTCCATCAGCCATATCCTCCTCCTTCTCCTCTCGCTTCCTTAAACTAAACATAGACAAAACTGAACTCATCATCTTTGCCCCTCCTCACGCACCTCCCTTACCAGACCTATCTATCACAATAAATGACATCACACTTTGCCCTGTACCTGAAGTCCACTGCCTTGGAGTAATCATTGACTCTGCCTTGTCCTTCAAACCATCCAAGCCCTTGCCGCCACCTGCTGCCTCCAACTCAAAAATATTTCCAGAATCCGTCCCTTCCTCAACCCTCATTCTACTAAACTACTAGTACATGCCCTCATCATCGCCCATCTCAACTACTGCAACATCCTCCTCTTTGGCCTCCCTGCTAACACTCTTGCGGTTGTCGGGCCCCACGGGACTGGGGTACTCGGTGCCGGACCGGATGATGGTGGGGATGTCACAGGTGGCTTGGTCCGGACCGTGTCCCTGGCTCGGCAATAAAAGGGGAATTATTTACAAGGGGATTTGTCACGGGTGACGCCACCCACTTGTTGCGGCCAGTGATGGGGGGCCGCCGCTGCTGCAGAACCTCCGGGGGTGATGTGATGGCAGCGGAGATGGTGTAGTTCCAGTGGGAAGAACTGTATCCCCCGGGGCAGTAAGGGTAAAAGTCTATTGGGGTTATAGATGGTGGAGATGGGGTTAAAGGACACACATTCACGTTTGGTAGACACTGGTGCACTTCTCCTTCTCTCCTGAGGCGGCAGAGCTGACAGGCTTGTAGCAGGGGGGAGCTCTCTGTGCTGAATCTGGAGCAAAGGTCGCAATCAATACACAGACTCCAAAGCTGTTTTCCAAAGCTTTACTACTGATGTTACTGCAGATTATAGTCCACGGAGTCTGTAATGGGGCTGAGCTCTCTCCCAAACCTGTCCGGGGTCATCAGCGTCCTTCTGCTGCACTGTGTGTGTGTCCTGGCTGCTGCTATTAGCTGAGCTGCTGGGATTCCTCACGTCTCTCTCTCTGTATTCTGCTGGTACCACTTGGCTAGGCAACTTGAGTCCTCAGTGCTGTGCTGACCCCTCCGTGTTGCTTCGCTCTGGTACTAGGGCATCTAGAGATCCCACTGTTCCTGGACTCACTGTGCTGTGGGTGCCAGACACAGTACCGGATCCGGTGTCCGTTCTGTGCGCTCTTCTGGGGCAAGTGAAGGTATCACTCCAGCTCCCAGACGTGTTCCTCTGTCTGTTGTTCTCCTGTTCCTCTGACCCTTACTAGGTCTACACTGAGCTAACTCTGCTCTGTGTCCTCTTCACAGCCCTGCTCCGAGCTGAACTGAGCTCTCCCTCATGAGCAAGAGTATATAAGGAAGCAGGTGGTGCTCCCCCTCTTGGCCCAGAGGTGGTAGTGTTTGTCAGTGTGTAGTGGGGGAGAGAACCCATGTGATGTTATTGTGGCACATTAACCCATGGGGTGCCACATTCCCCCTTAGTTAAATACAGTACTCCGGGACTGTAGCAAAACAAGTAAACAACAATTAAACACAATTAATATTTACATAGACTTAAAAATGAAAAAGTACAAAAATTCTAGAGTGTGAAAAAGAGTTCAAAAACTCAAAAAAGCAGTCTTTCCGGGGGTTTAATCTATTGCCTCCGGCTGATGAATATATACAAGAGAGTTCTTACCACTACCAGTCCGTGGTATATATGGTCCATAAGTAAATAAGAAAAGTTCAAAGTTCACACAGGATAGTCTCTGTAGGTACTGGGCTTTTTTAACGTTGCAATAACTATATACATTTGTCCACGGGTGTTTCTGCTTAGGAGGCCTGAATTCTCTACACCACCCCCAGGCACTTTCTTTCCCTAACTTAATGTACATGGGGGTCAATCCAGTTCCTCCACCCTCTTGGACACAGTCTACTTTACATTTAAACAAACATATTTACATTACACATTTAATTCTGCATCTTACTCTGTGTACCTAGCTGGTAGCTGCCTTCGGGTACTACGCTCTGATCTGTGTAAAATGGGTATACCGCTTGCACGTGGGCTACTAATATTAGCGGGTATGTACCTACATGTTGTGCTTGGTACTATGGCAGATGGAGGTCTGACTGCAGGACTGGCAAGTTCACTGGGACCAGGAATTTGTTCTTCCTCTTCGGATTCTACTTCCAGTTCTTCAAGTCTTGGGTCTTCTTCAGGTAATACAGGTTCTGGTAACACAGGTTCTGGTTTTGAGTCCACCATTGAAGGGAATGCAATCATGGGTACGACAACTGCTCCATGATAATTTGGCCATGTTTTAGGAAAATCTCCTAGTACCGTGTGGAATACTTCTTCTTCCTTTTCGTGGATAGGTTGGACCTGTACGGTTCTATGACTTCAGGTGTCTTCAAGGTTTCAGGACACAATTTGAGTTGATCACGAGATACAATCGCTGAAGTTCTTCCTTCATCTTTGCTTATCAAACAGGTTTTAACATTGTCTTGGTTGGATGGTAAGATTGTGTATGGGACGGTTTCCCACTGATTATCCAGTTTGTTTGTACGTCTCTTTCTCTTGAGAACTTGATCACCTTCTTGTAATGGCATCGCTTGAGCATATCTGTTAAAGGTCTTCTCTTGTCTTGCTCTTGCTTGTTGTAGGTTCCTCTCTACACATTCTTGCACTTGTTGATACTGTTTCTGACGTTTGGTATCCCAATCTGTTTCTTCTACTTCTGTATCTGGTTTTTCAATTTCCATTTCTAGATCAATTGGTAGCTTACCGGGTCTTGCACGCATAAGATAGGCTGGATTGCAGTTTGTAGAACTCACGGGGACATGGTTGTATAAGTCTACCAAATCAGGTAATTTATCTGGCCACTGGTTTCTTTCTGACTCTGGTAAGGTCTTTAACAGTTCAATTACGATATGATTCATCTTCTCGCATAAACCATTTGTTTGGGGATGGTACGTTGTTGTGCGAATCTTCTTACAACCGTACATATTGCAGAATTCCTTGAATAGTTCTGATTCAAAAGCTGGACCTTGGTCTGCAAGTACTTGTTCTGGGTAACCATGTGGTCTACAGAAATGCGTCTGGAATGCTTTTGCTGCCGTCTTCGCTGTCAAGTCTTTGACGGGTACCACCACTAAGAAGCGTGAGTAATGGTCCACGATGGTTAAGGCATAGACATAGCCTGACCGGCTTGGTGACAACTTGACGTGGTCTAACGCGACTAGCTCTAGTGGCTGCTTGGTTACTATTGGCTGAAGCGGAGCTTTCTGTGGATCTTTCCTTCTGAGGTTGCATGCGGCACATCTTCTGCACCATAGTTCAATGGATCTTCTCATGCCAACCCAATAGAATCTGTCTCTCAGGATTGCTTCTAACTTCTTCCATCCGAAATGACCTGCGTTGTCATGATAAGCTTCTAAGACCATTTGGGTGTCTCGCTTGGGCACGATTATCTGCCAGACCAGTTCATGCGTCTTGGGATTGGTAAATCGTCTACAGAGCTTCCCTTGATTCAGAAACAGCTTGCCTTTCTCTTTCCAGAGCTGTATGGTCTCAGCTGGGGCATTCTGATCCGGGTATGCACCTTGTCGCGTAAGTAGTTCTTTCACTAGCTTCACAGCTGGATCAGTATCTTGGGTTTCGGCCCATCCGTAATGTCTTAACGGGTTAAGATTTACTTCCTGTTCCCTTTGGTAGATGCCGGGTTGATAATCTTCTACCCCTAAACGATGAAGGGCCGGTAGTTCAATCTCTTCCAACTCTTCCGGTTCCTCTTCCACGTCTTTCAGGTGCGGCATCTGGGATAAGGCTTCTGCGTTCCCATTCTTGCGGCCTGCCCGATATTTGATGACAAAGTTGTAGTTAGATAGCCGGGCTATCCATCGCTGCTCCAGAGCACCTAATTTCGCTGTGTCCAGGTGATTCAACGGGTTGTTATCCGTGTAGATGGTGAATTCTGCACCTGCCAAGTAATGTTTAAAGCGTTCGGTTACAGCCCAAACTACTGCCAGTAGCTCTAACTTGAAGGAGCTGTAGTTCTCGGGGTTTCGTTCCGTAGGCCGGAGCTTCCTGCTTACAAAGGCAATACCTCTTTCTTTGCCTCCTTGCTTCTGCGACAATACTGCTCCCAGTCCCACGTTGCTGGAATCCGTGTAAAGTATGAATGGTTGATGGTAATCAGGGTATGCCAGGATCTCTTCTCCCGTCAGCGCACTTTTCAGCTTGTTGAAGGAATCTTCTCTTTCCTCATCCCACCGTGTCAGGGAATTACAGTTTGAAGTCTTCTTTGATCGTCCTACTAGAATGTCTTGCAGGGGAGCCGCTAGCTTCGTGAATCCTCGGATAAATCTTCTATAATAGCCTACCAGGCCCAGGAATTGCCTCACTTCTTTCACGTTCGTAGGTCTTGGCCAATCCCTTATCACTGTGACTTTATCAGGATCCGGTGCTACTCCCTCTGAACTCACGACATGTCCCAGGTACTGTACCTTTGGTTTGAGAAGGTGACACTTGGATGGCTTGATTTTCATGCCATATTTCGATAAAGCTTCGAACACTTCTGCCAGGTCTTGTAGATGTTGCTCATACGTCTTCGAGTAGACTATGATGTCATCTAGGTACAGGAGGACAGTTTCAAAATTCCTGTGCCCGAGGCAGCTTTCCATCAGATGTTGGAAGGTCCCGGGTGCGTTGCAGAGTCCGAACGGCATACAATTAAACTCACAGAGGCCCATCGGCGTAGTAAACGCTGTCTTCTCCTTGCCGGCCTCGGCCACAGGAACCTGCCAGTACCCACTAGTCAGATCAAGGGTGGAAAAGTAGTTAGCAGATTTTAATGCAGCTAATGACTCCTCAATCCTAGGTAATGGGTATGCGTCCTTATGTGTGATGCGATTAATCTGCCGGTAATCTACGCACATTCTCATGGTCCCATCCTTCTTTTTAACTAACACTGGAGGTGCTGCCCAGGGGCTACAACTGTCTCTTATTACCCCTGCAGATTTCATCTCTCTGAGCATGTCTTTGGTGGTTTGGTAGTGAGCTGGTGGTAAGGGTCTATACTAGTGATGGGCGAATCCTAAATTACTCGGAATCGCTTGACTCTAGCGAGTCCGAGCACAGGACTCGCTACTCGTTGCGAGTCTAGCGAGTCCAATGTTAATGAATGGGGAAGCGAGTAATAGCGAGTAGTGTGAGATTTACAAATCGCAGATGTGTCTCGGAAGCTTCAGCCTGAAGCAATCCTAGTTTTGTCATTTATTTGCATTGGACTAGTTTACTTTGCAACTGTAATCGCTGGGAAACTCGCACAGATAAGAGTCCTGTCTTCTTTGTGTGCTGGCTCCAGGGTCCTAGAGCCTGCCTGCTGCCTGATGTAGCAGAGCTGAGATTGTTCTCAGTCTGCTCATTCCCTGTGTACAGACATGAATGTCTGTGCACAGAGATGATGTAGCAGAGCTGAGATTGTTCTCAGTCTGCTCATTCCCTGTGCATATACATCTATATCTATGCACAGGGATGAGCAGAGAGGACATCGCGTTTTGGACTGCGTCGGACGGAAGAGGATTTTTTTAATTAAAGATGGAGTCTCTAATGGCTTTTTTTTTTATTTCTAATAAAAAAATTTCTCTGTGTTGTGTTTTTTTTAAAACAATTTAATAGAAATTCATGGCGGTCATGTCTAATATTGGCGTGACCGCCATAAATTTCGGGCTTAGGGCCAGCTGATAATACAAAGCTGGCCCTAACCTCTTTATTACCCAGCGTGCCACCGCCACCAGGGCCGCTGGAAGAGCGGGGTTCAGCGCCAGAGGATGGCGCTTCAATGAACGCGCCATCTTCTGGGCGGCCGCGGGCTGCAATTTGCAGCGGGGGGTGCCCAGAAAGCTTGGGCATCCCTGCGCTGCGGATTCCAGCCCCCAGCTGCTTAGCTGTACCTGGCTAGACATAGAAATTGCGCGGAGCCCCACGCATTTTTTTAATCTCGACTCCGAGACGACTCCGACTCCGAGACGACTCCGACTCCGACTCGACTCTGAGACGACTCCGACTCCGAGACGACTCCGACTCGACTCCGACTCCGAGACGACTCCGACTCCTAGACGACTCCGACTCCGAGACGACTCCGACTCCGAGACGACTCCGACTCCGACTCGACTCCGAGACGACTCCGACTCCAAGACGACTCCGACACGACTCCGACTCCGAGACGACTCCGACTCCGACTCGACTCCGAGACGACTCCGACTCCGAGACGACTCCAACTCCGAGACAACTCCGACTCCGAGACAACTCCGACTCCGACTCCGACTCCGAGACGACTCCGACTCCGAGACGACTCCGACTCCGAGGCGACTCCGACTCTGAGGCGACTCCGACTCTGAGGCGACTCCGACTCTGAGACTCCGACTCTGAGGAGACTCCGACTCCGAGACGACTCCGACTCCGAGGCGACTCCGACTCCGAGGCGACTCCGACTCTGAGGCGACTCTGACTCTGAGGCGACTCCGACTCTGAGACTCCGACTCTGAGACTCTGACTCTGACTCTGAGACTCTGACTCTGAGACTCTGACTCTGAAATTCATTAAATAATAAAAAAAATGCGTGGGGCTCCGCGCAATTTCTATGTCTAGCCAGGTACAGCTAAGCAGCTGGGGGCTGGAATCCACAGCGCAGGGATGCCCAAGCTTTCTGGGCACCCCCCGCTGCAAATTGCAGCCCGCAGCCGCCCCAGAAGATGGCGCGTTCATTGAAGCGCCATCCTCTGGCGCTGAACCCCGCTCTTCCAGCGGCCCTGGTGGCAGTGGCACGCTGGGTAATAAAGGGGTTAATACCAGCTTTGTTATACAAGCTGGTATTAAGCCCGAGATTCTTAATGTCAGGCCACGTTTGACCCAGCCACTAAGAATCTCCAATAAAGGGTTAAAAAAACACAACACAGAGAAAAATTTTTATTTGAAATAAAAAAAAAAGCCATTAGGGACTCCATCCTTAATTAAAAAAATCCTCTTCTGTCTGACGTAGTCCAAAACGCGATGTCCTCTCTGCTACATCCCCTGTGCATAAATATAGATGTCTATGCACAGGGAATGAGCAGACTGAGAACAATCTCAGCACTGCTACATCATGTCTGTGAGCAGGCAGGTTCTAGGACCCTGGAGCTGCACAGAGAAGACAGCTGGACTCGGCTCAGCAATGTAACAGCAGTTATCTGCGAGTTTCCCTGCTATCACTGGCACAGTAGCCGAGTCTAATGCAAACAATGGCAATCCTAGTTTTGTCAGCATTTCTGACAAAACTAGGATTGATATTGATTTGCATTGGACTCGTGCGAGTAATCACTGGGAAACTCGCAGACTACCGAGTCCTGCGAGTCCCTTACTACTCGCCGAGTAACGAGTCCTAGCGAGTAGATTCGCCCATCCCTAGTCTATACCTCTCTTTTATAGGCTGATGGTTACCTGTGGGTATAGTGTGCTCTACCCCTTTAATCTGCCCAAAGTCTAACGGGTGTTTACTGAATATTTGTTCATATTCCTTCACTACCCGGTATACTCCATGCTTGTGACGGGGAGGTGTAGAACTGGTACCTACATGCAACTTTTGGCACCAATCCTCCAGCTTTTCCCCTGAGCCATTGTCATCCGCCTGACATGACGGGTTCAAGGGCTCGGCGGCGGTGATGTTATTGTTATCAACCGTGTACAACTTAGCCATGGTAGCATACTTTGGTAACGTGATCTCATCATTTCCGCAATTTAATAGGCGTAATGGCACTCTTCCCCTGCGTACGTCAACCACCCCTCTAGCTGTGAGTATAGTGGATCTACTGTCTGAGTACACGGGTTCTACCAGGGCCTGATAGTCTTGCCCTTTAATGCCTATTGCGGCTCTGCACCACACCAACATTTCAGTTTTGGGAGGAATTACAATGGGTATTGGATCACTTACTCGTACACTGCCGATTTCACCTCCGGAGATTTCTACCTGTTGCTTCAACATCAGGGCTTTGATCTCTTTGTGCAGAAGCCTCTGTTGTCCTGTTCCGGCAGTCTCGGTGATTTGCTGCAAAACACTTAACACTTCGGAAAAAGATTTCTCAATGACATTCATTCCTATCAGCATCACGGGTTCACGGTCTCGCCGGTTGACATCTACGATTATAATACCCTGATTCTGCAATTCTACCTTCCCAACCTGAATATTCATCTCTCTAAATCCAACCTTTGGTATCACCAATCCATTACCAGCCCATATATCAAAATTAAAGTCATCTGGCGCATTAGTAATGTCTGAATCAGCCCAGTACCTTTTATATAGAACATGTGGGATGGACGTTATTTGGGATCCGGTATCCAGCAGGGCACTAAAGGGGATGCCATCCAACACAATAGGGATCACCGGCTTTCCTCCCACGAATTTGTCATACCAGGCTGAGGGGCCTTGATCGTTCATTCCTGGGGAGCGGCCCGCCTGCCCAGGGTATCATCGTTTAAAGGACACTCACGAGCAAGATGGCCTGATTTCTGGCACTGGCGGCAAATGGGCTGTCCATCTGGTTGGTAGCGATCGCTGGGTCGTCCTCTTGCTGCTGGGTATCTTCTGGGCCTCATCCACGGAACATCCTCTCTGCTGGTCGCCAACTCGATCTTGGGTGCAGGTTTTGACTCTCGCAGTTCCTTGATGACCTTGGCCATGGAGATCACGGTGTCTGTCAGGGCATCCAGCTTTTGGTTGATGGCTGCATTTGAGATATATTCTCTGGCCTCAGCAGCAGTCGCTGACATAGCAGATGTCGCTGGCGCTGCCGACTGCTGAGGTGCTGCTGCAGTGTCAAGCACAGATGTTAATTCCCTTGGCTCCTCCAGCTGCTGCAGACGGATAGCTCTATCTTTCAGCTCAGTAAATGTCATGTCAGGGTTCTGCAGCAGTATCATGCTTAACTGTCCTCGATGGGAAGGGGAATGGAGGCCCTCTATGAACTGGTCAAATAGCATTTTATCAGCCCCCGGGGCTAAAGCAGGTTCTGCCAGCTTAAGGGCTCTGAGTGCTTCCTGCAGGTTCAAGGCAAACTCTCTGGCACTCTGTTTAGGTTTCTGGTGGCATGCAAAGAACCTCATCTTAGCCCGGGTATCAACAGCAGATTCAAAAGTTGCTTTCAGTCTGGCTGCTAGATGCTCTACAGTGTCCTTATCTGTGTCCAGCCAGGACGCAACCTCCTGCCGTGCATTGCCCGTTAATTGTCCCATTATCATTCCTACACGCTGGGCTTCAGTGAGGGGATACATCACTCTCTAATCTTTTGCATAAAGTCAGTTAGTGTATTGGGCTCACCGGAGTACTGGGGCAGCCACATTGCCCCTGGAGTATACGGCATCAGGAATGGCATTATGGATGCTGTTCCTTGCGCCGCTGCACCGCCGGGTACTATCGCTGGGTCCGGCGCTGCAGCTCCTCCGGCTGCTCCGTTGCCGTCTTGTGCACCGGGCTGTGACATCTTGGGCCCCCTTAGTTAATATGCGCCCTCCGTCTTCCGCTTCTGTCCGGATGTCTATGGGAGGTTCCGGGGGTGCAGCAGGGATCTCCTTCCCCGCCGAATGTCGTCAGCACCAGGGGAGGAGGCTGGGTTCACGCCAATGCAGGGTACCGCCCCCTTTCTTTCCCGCGCGCCGCGCGCTCCAAAATGGCGGATTTTCAAAAATACAGTTCGGATGGCGCACAGGGTCCAATTCTTTTGGACCGGGTAGATCCTATTCGTGACGCCAGGTTGTCGGGCCCCACGGGACTGGGGTACTCGGTGCCGGACCGGATGATGGTGGGGATGTCACAGGTGGCTTGGTCCGGACCGTGTCCCTGGCTCGGCAATAAAAGGGGAATTATTTACAAGGGGATTTGTCACGGGTGACGCCACCCACTTGTTGCGGCCAGTGATGGGGCCGCCGCTGCCGCAGAACCTCCGGGGGTGATGTGATGGCAGCGGAGATGGTGTAGTTCCAGTGGGAAGAACTGTATCCCCCGGGGCAGTAAGGGTAAAAGTCTATTGGGGTTATAGATGGTGGAGATGGGGTTAAAGGACACACACTCACGTTTGGTAGACACTGGTGCACTTCTCCTTCTCTCCCGAGGCTGCAGAGCTGACAGGCTTGTAGCAGGAGCTCTCTGTGCTGAATCTGGAGCAAAGGTCGCAATCAATACACAGACTCCAAAGCTGTTTTCCAAAGCTTTACTACTGATGTTACTGCAGATTATAGTCCACGGAGTCTGTAATGGGGCTAAGCTCTCTCCCAACCCTGTCCGGGGTTGTCAGCGTCCTTCTGCTGCGCTGTGTGTGTGTCTTGGCTGCTGCTATTAGCTGAGCTGCTGGGATTCCTCACGTCTCTCTCTCTGTATTCTGCTGGTACCACTTGGCTAGGCAACTTGAGTCCTCTATGCTGTGCTGACCCCTCCGTGTTGCTTTGCTCTGGTACTAGGGCATCTAGAGATCCCACTGTTCCTGGATTCACTGTGCTTGTGGTGCCAGACACAGTACCGGATCCGGTGTCCGTTCTGTGCGCTCTTCTGGGGCAAGTGAAGGTATCACTCCAGCTCCCAGACGTGTTCCTCTGTCTGTTGTTCTCCTGTTCCTCTGACCCTTACTAGGTCTACACTGAGCTAACTCTGCACTGTGTCCTCTTCACAGCCCTGCTCCGAGCTGAACTGAGCTCTCCCTCATGAGCAAGAGTATATAAGGAAGCAGGTGGTGCTCCCCCTCTTGGCCCAGAGGTGATAGTGTTTGTCAGTGTGTAGTGGGGGAGAGAACCCATGTGATGTTATTGTGGCACATTAACTCATGGGGTGCCACACACCTCTCCAATCCGTCCTAATCCACCTCTCTCCTCGCTGCTCCTTCACTTCTCTCTGCAAATCCCTCCACTGGCTCCCAATTCACCATCGTATCCAATTCAAACTACTAACATTCACTAATAAAGCTGTCCACAATCTGTCCCCCCCATATATTTTTGAACTAATCTCCCGATATCATCTAACTTGTAATCTTTGATCCTCCCAAGACCTCCTCCTTTCCTCCACACTTGTACATTCCTCATCTAACCGCCTGCAAGACTTCACCTGAGCATCCCCCATCCTCTGGAATTCTGCACCCCAACATGTCTGACTGTCCCCCACACTCAGAACCTTCAAGTGGAACCTGAAAACCCATCTCTTTAGAACAGCCTACAGCCTGCAATGACCACGGTGCCACCTCATCAACACTGGACCCGGCGCTCCACCACCACCAGAGCAGACCCAACCTACTGTCTCCCTCCCCATTACCCTGTAGAATGTAAGCCCGTAAGGGCACGGTCCTCTCTCCTCTGTATCGGTCTGTCACTGTTCGTTCATTGCATTTTTAACTTGTTTGTATGTAACCCTTTCATGTGCAGCATCATGGAATCAATGGTGCTCTATAAATAAATAATAATAATAATAATAATAATAATAAAAAAAAACATTCATGAAGGGGGTGGGGCCATGAAGTGGTGGGACATTATGAAGGGACAAAGCTAACTGGGGGCGGAGTGATGTGTATCCAGGCAGACTGGCTCATTATTAAGGGGTGGGGCTAACTGGAGAGAGCAGAGTCATATTCATTCATGAAGGTGGGCTATAAAGGGGTGAGGCTATGAGGGGCGGGACATATATACATTCATACACTCAGCTTTATATATTAGATGTACTTATATACAGAAGATGCCCAGGTTATACCGGCTGTATAGAATTATAAGCAGCTGCTCTCCTCTATTTAAAGGATGTGAGTGGCAGGTCAATCTACATAGTGCACCAGGGCTGCCCCAAGCTGCTGCTCGCTAAGTTCCTTGCACCTAGCTTGTGCAGGATTCATTTGGCCATTAGAGATTCTTCTAAATGTTTTTTAGAAAAAAAAGACAAAGTAACTTATTTTCTTAGTTCAGCTATTGCAAGTGCAGACAGAGACCTGCAAACATGAGGGCCCTTGACGCTTCGGGTTGCAGGCTTCCATGTTTTGTCCAAAATACCAACCAATACCTTACATTCTTTCCTTGCACTTTTTAAAATTTTTGCAGGTTGTATTGAAGCTTTCTTAGGTTGTCGGGTAAAATGGTTGAGTCTTTCATGTGAAGTAACATTTCTTTCTTGACTCAGCTATATATAGGAGATGCCCAGGTTATACCAGAAGTACACGTATAATTATATACAGGAGATGTCCAGGTTATACCAGCTGTACATATATAATTATATACAGGAGATGCCCAGGTTATACCAGCTGTGCATATATAATTATATATAGGAGATGCCCAGGTTATACCAGAAGTACACGTATAATTATATACAGGAGATGTCCAGGTTATACCAGCTGTACACATATAATTTATACAGGAGATGTCCAGGTTATACCAGCTGTACATATATAATTATATACAGGAGATGTCCAGGTTATACCAGCTGTACATATATAATTATATACAGGAGATGTCCAGGTTATACCAGCTGTACATATATAATTATATACAGGAGATGTCCAGGTTATACCAGCTGTACACATATAATTATATACAGGAGATGCCCAGGTTATACCGCTGTACATATATAATTATATACAGAGATGTCCAGGTTATACAGCTGTACACATATAATTATATACAGGAGATGCCCGGTTATACCAGCTGTACACATATAATTATATACAGGAGATGCCCAGGTTATACCGCTGTACAATATAATTATATACAGAGATGTCCAGGTTATACCAGCTGTACATATATAATTATATACAGGAGATGCCAGGTTAACCGCTGTACATATATAATTATATACAGGAGATGTCCAGTGTATACCAGCTGTACATATATAATTATATACAGGAGATGTCCAGGTTATACCAGCTGTACATATATAATTATATACAGGAGATGTCCAGGTTATACCAGCTGTACATATATAATTATATACAGGAGATGCCCAGGTTATACCGCTGTACATATATAATTATATACAGAAGATGTCCAGGTTATACCAGCTGTACATATATAATATATACAGGAGATCCAGGTTATACCAGCTGTACATATATAATTATATACAGGAGATACCCAGGTTATACCAGCTGTACATATATAAATATATACAGGAGATGTCCAGGTTATACCAGCTGTACATATATAATATATACAGGAGATGCCAGGTTATACCGGCTGTACATATATAATTATATACAGGAGATGTCCAGGTTATACCAGCTGTACATATATAATTATATACAGGAGATGTCCAGGTTATACCGGCTGTACACATATAATTATATACAGGAGATGCCCAGGTTATACCGCTGTACATATATAATTATATACAGGGATGTCCAGTTATACCAGCTGTACATATATAATTATATACAGGAGATGCCCGGTTATACCAGCTGTACATATATAATTATATACAGGAGATGCCAGGTTATACCAGCTGTACATATATAATTATATACAGCAGATGTCCAGGTTATACCAGCTGTACATATATAATTATATACAGGAGATGTCCAGGTTATGCCAGCTGTACATATATAAATATATACAGGAGATGTCCAGGTTATACCAGCTGTACATATATAATTATATACAGGAGATACCAGGTTATACCAGCTGTACATATATAAATATATACAGGAGATGTCCAGGTTATACCAGCTGTACATATATAAATATATACAGGAGATGTCCAGGTTATACCGGCTGTACATATATAATTATATACAGGAGATGTCCAGGTTATACCAGCTGTACATATATAATTATATACAGGAGATGTCCAGGTTATACCGGCTGTACACATATAATTATATACAGGAGATGCCCAGGTTATACCGGCTGTACATATATAATTATATACAGGGGATGTCAGTTATACCAGCTGTACATATATAATTATATACAGGAGATGCCCCGGTTATACCAGCTGTACATATATAATTATATACAGGAGATGCCCAGGTTATACAGCTGTACATATATAATTATATACAGCAGATGTCCAGGTTATACCAGCTGTACATATATAATTATATACAGGAGATGTCCAGGTTATACCAGCTGTACATATATAATTAATACAGGAGATGCCCAGGTTATACAGCTGTACATACATAATTATATACAGGAGATGCCCAGGTTATACCAGCTGTACATATATAATTATATACAGAAGATGCCCAGGTTATACCGACTGTACATATATAACTATATACAGGAGATACCCAGTTATACCAGCTGTACATAATAATTATATACAGAAGATGCCCAAGTTATACCGGCTGTACATATATAACTATATACAGGAGATACCCAGTTATACCAGCTGTACATATATAATTATATACAGGAGATGCCCAGGTTATACCAGCTGTACATATATAATTATATACAGGAGATGTCCAGGTTATACCAGCTGTACATATATAATTATATACAGGAGATGCCCAGGTTATACCGCTGTACATATATAATTATATACAGGAGATGTCCAGTTATACCAG
>JARQOC010003547.1:0-15673 GCA_033576535.1 Allobates femoralis | reverse complement strand
TTTAGCTTTTAAACGAATGTAGCAGCGCTCGTTGCCGCTTGCCAGCTGAGGGTCGGCGTCACTGGAAATGCGTCATGGTCACATGACCGCGTTCCTAGGTTACCGGCCCGAAACCAGAAGTGCGTCATGACACATTCCCGGAGCTCAGAAAGAGCATTTGATGCCATAATGATGGTGGAGTAACTGAGAGTGTACTAAATATATACATTATTAACAAAAAGACAACAAAACAACAAGAGCAGTCTCATAAGATTAATAGCTCGAACTAGGGGAGGTGGTAAAGGAAGGCAATTAGCGTAGTGTGACATATGAGAAGGACCCACTAGGATATCCGGAGTTGCTATATATAAACAGGGAAGCGCCAGTCAGATCAATTATGCTTGAGCAAGTACCAAATGGTATCATTATTTAGTGGCACCCAGTTCAGATAATGACAATAATGTCATGAACAGAGGGCAGTCAAATGATGATCAAAGTGAACGGATGAGGAGAAAAAGTCTCATGGGGGGATGAGGAAGATCACCCTATATAGAGTAGAAATGCCATAAGGATGACAGCCCAATAGACATAGTAGATTACTTTAGGGAAGTGCATTAAGAATTATGCACGATTCCCAGTTCTAGATTGTCTATAAAGAGCGGCGCAAATTTGTCCCTTGGACAGCTTGTTGTGTACTGCAAATATGTACAACAGCAGCCAGAGTATCTACATGACTTATCACATATCAAAGCCCAAAAGAGAAAACATATCCTATTATATATCAACAACAATGGTATGCTGTTGGTAAGCAATCCCTAGGCACCATGTTGGATATTTTGTAACACGTGTCTGAATATCTAAGGTGTGCTAGTAATCAATGCACATATTTAAGTTAATAAAGATGGTTGGTGAACCAGATGGTACAGATGTAGTACAAAACTGCCAAGCAGCAGGGGGACCGATGAAGTCAAAGATAAGGTGAAAATTTGAAATACGGTTATCAAGTGAAAAAGCCAACATCTATTTATATCAGAACATGAGTCCTGAACCTAAAATTACAATAGAGACATGGATGGTGGGTACAAAAATATTTTCCTCAGCCCTTATCCCTTATGAGACTCTCTGAACCAAGGAGATGTTGTTGTACATGATACATTTCGGATTTGAACAAGTCCACAATGATGCTCAATTGAACACCCTGTTAAGTTCGCATTGTGATAGAGCCACTCACAGCTGCCAATTCCAGGTAGACACAGGAAGCCTTGCCGGGTAAATGTCAGGTTTATTTCTGTCATAAACCATATGAAAAACAACCAAACTGGGGATCAGCTTCTTAGGCTCAGAGCTGCACACTGCTCTCCTCCACTCTAAACTCACACCAAAGAAAAAAAAACAGAGGTGATCATTTAACTTCTCTGACCACACCTCAAGGAGGGAGGAACATGCTGAATCAGCCCCAGCTCACATAACAGAGTTCATCAACCTGGCTGAAACATATCTCCCATCCCTTACGGTACCAGTAATCATATTACACATTCCCCCCCTCTGCCCAAAGCCGGAGGTTTGGGCACCATTGGACACCAAACAGGGGAACCTAGACAGGGCATCCGCATTCCCATGGAATTTCCCGGGCCTGTGCTCAACCTGGAAAGTGAAATCTTGAAGAGCCAAAAACCACCGGGTCACTCTGGCATTCTTTCCCCGTCTGTCCCTCAGCCACGTCAGGGGCGCATGATCGGACACCAGCCTAAACTGTCGCCCTAGGAGGTAATAACGTAAAGTGTCCACCGCCCATTTGATGGCCAAACACTCCTTCTCAACAATAGCATAGTTCTTTTCGCAGGACGACAACTTTCTACTAAGGTACAGGATTGGATGTTCTTCTCCATGTACTACCTGGGACAGGACAGCTCCTAGCCCGACCTCTGACGCGTCGGTCTGGAGTACAAACTCCCTGCTGAAATCTGGTGCCATTAGGACCGGTCGGTTACACAGAGCGGACTTTAGGTCCTGGAAAGCCGTCTCAGCTTCCGAAGTCCACTTGGCCATGGAGGACTTCGTGCCCTTAAGGAGGTCAGTCAAGGGAGCAGCTTTCACAGCAAAGTTCGGGATGAATCGCCGGTAATATCCGACAAGTCCCAGGAAGGCTCGGACTTGCTTTTTAGAGAGGGGTTGTGGCCAACTCTGGATTGCCTCCACTTTATTTAGTTGTGGCTTGATCTGGCCTCTCCCGACAACATAACCCAAATACCTGGCCTCCTCCTTCCCGATGGCGCACTTCTTCGGGTTAATTGTGAACCCCGCAGTTCTCAGTGCCTCCAGCACCCTCTGGACCTTCTGCAGGTGACTTTCCCAGTCCGAGGTATAGATCACTATGTCGTCCAAATAAGCTGCAGCGTACCTCTTATGGGGGGCTAGGATTCGGTCCATGGCCCTCTGGAAGGTGGCCGGGGCTCCCTGAAGCCCGAATGGCATCCGTGTATACTGGAAACAACCATCAGGTGTAGAAAAGGCCGTCTTCTCCTTGGCACTCTGTGACATAGGTATCTGCCAGTATCCTTTTGTTAGGTCAAGGGTGGTGATGTACCTTGCTGGTCCTAACCTCTCGATGAGCTCATCGACTCGAGGCATCGGATAGGCATCAAACTTGGAGACTTCGTTCAACTTGCGATAGTCATTACAAAACCGCCATGATCCGTCCGGTTTCGGCACCAGTACGATGGGACTGGACCAGCCACTCTTTGATTCTTCGATAACACCGAGATTCAACATTCTTGTCACCTCCTTCGAGATCACTTCTCGACGAGCTTCAGGGATCCGGTACGGCTTCAGGTTAACCCTCACGTGTGGTTCAGTGAGGATGTCGTGTTCCACAACCTGGGTACATCCCGGCAGGTCTGTGAAGAGATCCCTGTTCCGATGAAGCACCTCTTGACACTGTTGCTTTTGAGCTCTAGACAGTGTGTCCGCCACTGTGACCTCTTTGATGTCGGCCTCCATCTTCCCTACCAGACAGGGGGTTTCCATAGGGTCTCTATCCCGCCATGGCTTCAGCAGGTTGACGTGGTATACCTGATAAGGCTTCCTTCTTCCAGGTTGGTGAATGTTATAGTTCACCTCGCCCACTTTGTCAACCACTTCATAAGGCCCTTGCCACTTGGCGAGGAATTTACTTTCAACTGTAGGGATCAATACCAGTACACGATCACCAGGACTGAACTGTCTCACCCTTGCAGAGCGGTTATACACCCTTGCTTGCGCCTCTTGCGCTCGGAGCAAATTGTCTCTTACGATGGGCATCACCTCGGCGATTCTCGCCTGCATCTGAGCGACATGCTCCACGACACTACGGTGGGGGGTCACCTCCGCTTCCCATGTCTCTTTTGCTATGTCCAAGAGACCTCGAGGATGACGACCATACAAGAGTTCAAATGGAGAGAATCCCGTTGAGGCCTGGGGGACCTCCCTGATAGAGAACATCAGATATGGGAGGAGACTGTCCCAGTCTCGACCGTCTTTCTCGACCACCTTCTTCAGCATTGACTTCAACGTTTTGTTGAATCTCTCCACGAGACCGTCTGTCTGCGGATGGTACACTGAGGTTTTCAATTGGGTTATCTGTAGTGCTTTACACAGTTCCCTCATAATCTTGGACATAAAGGGGGTTCCTTGATCTGTCAGGATCTCTTTTGGAAGTCCCGTTCTTGAGAAGACGTGCACCAATTCTCGGGCTATAGTTTTAGCAGAGGAATTTCTCAAAGGTATCGCCTCCGGGTACCGAGTCGCATAGTCCAGGACTACCAAGATGTACTGGTGCCCTCTTGCAGACTTGACCAGGGGGCCCACCAGATCCATGGCAATTCGATTAAAGGGCACTTCTATAATTGGTAATGGCACTAGCGGACTTCGGAAGTGAGCAACGGGGGCGGTCAACTGGCAGGTGGGACACGACCTACAATAGTCTACAATCTCCCGATGACACCCAGGCCAATAGAACCTCCGAAGGATCCGCTCCTGGGTCTTATCTACCCCTAGGTGACCACCCAGGACATGAGAATGGGCCATGTCTAATACTTCGCGTTTATAGGGCCCTGGAACCAACAGCTGTTCTATTACCTCACCTCTCACCTGGGTAACCCGATATAGCAACTCTCTATTTACTGCAAAGTGAGGGAACCTGGTGTCAGCCCCCGGCTCCTGGGCAACCCCGTTTATAACAGTCACATTTTCAAAGGCCCCTTTCAGGGTCAAGTCCCTCATTTGAGCAGTCCCAAAATTCCCGCTGGATGTCATCAACTCCGGGAAGTCGGCTTCATGGGACTCCGGCTCATCGTCATCACCAAGCAGCACTCCCAGGGGAAACTCATCTGCCTCCTGCAGCGGCACTGTCTCTGGCTGGGCTGCCTGTCCTTCACCAGGACCCTTCGATACCGCCCCCTTTTCCCACAAGTCCCAAAACAAAGTAAAGTCCCGCCCGATTATCACCGGGTGCAATAAGTTTTCCACCACCCCAACTTCATGTGACTTAGTCCCGCAGTTTGTTTTTATGGTCACAATAGCAATGGGGTAGTTCTTGGCATCTCCATGGATACAGCGGACACCCACCTTTTTTCCTGGTATCAGTCGATGGGGAAGTGTGGCCCTCACCAGGGTCACCAAACTTCCGGAGTCCAAGAGTCCCGTTACTCGGGCCCCATTCACTTCCACAAGACATGCCTGGGGGCCCTCTCTGGGTTCCCTGTCAATGCTGCAGACCGGGTAAGCATAATATGAGGAGCGCCGACCCAGGCTACAGTCCATTTGCTCAGTAGTCAGGGGACAACGGGCGGCTACATGACCAGGGCCTTGACACCTCCAACAGATTAACGGACCAGCTGGAGATTTTGTTACGCCTCCACTTGCCCCTTGTGACCTCGGGCTCCCTCCACCCGTGGCTCTATTACCCTTCCTTTGGGTGTCGGACGCGGTTTGTAGCCCCCAATATTTAGTTGGCAAGTCCCGTGGCTTCCCTTGGGTACTCTCCACCACCTGGTACCTCTCCACCAGTCCCACTAGGTCATCGGCATTCTGGGGGTCACCCTGAGCAACCCAGGTTTGCACTGGCTTTGGGAGGGCATGCACAAATCTGTCCATTACCACCCGCTCCACCATTTGCGCTGGTGTGGAGGTTTCTGGCTGCAGCCATTTTTGCACGAGATGTAGCAAGTCAAACATCTGGGAGCGAGGGGGTTTGTTGCCATGATAGGCCCATTGATGGACCCGCTGAGCTCTAACAGTCATAGTCACACCCAGACGTGCTAAAATCTCAGTTTTTAGCTTCCCATACTCACGAGCGTCCTGTAAAGCCAGGTCATAGTAAGCTTTTTGGGGCTCTCCCGTTAAAAACGGCGCCAACACCTCCGCCCACTGTGCCGGTGGCAGCTTTTCTCGCTCTGCGACCCTCTCAAAAATTGTCAAAAAGGCTTCAACATCATCCCCCGGGGTCATCTTTTGGAGCGCCCGTCTTACCGCCTTCCTGACGCCGGAATCCTCATCTGGACCTGGAGACGGGCCTGCTGCCCTTGCCCGGACGAGCTCCGTCAGGAGTTCCTGTTGCTGCTCCCGCTGCTGCTGCAACTGCTGAATCAAGAGTTGATTGGTTTCCTGTTGCGCAAGCTGTTGTTGGTGTTGCTGCTGCTGCTGTTGCTGTTGGATCTGCACCAAGTGCTTAATCAGGTCCTCCATGCCGTCTGACTGTGTTTGCAGGCTTGTGGCTGCCTTCACCCAGGACATGCAGGTCGTTTGTAGTCAATCCAGGCGTTTCCTGGGGGTCTATGCCCGCATTCTCCACCAAGTGTGATAGAGCCACTCACAGCTGCCAATTCCAGGTAGACACAGGAAGCCTTGCCGGGTAAATGTCAGGTTTATTTCTGTCATAAACCATATGAAAAACAACCAAACTGGGGATCAGCTTCTTAGGCTCAGAGCTGCACACTGCTCTCCTCCACTCTAAACTCACACCAAAGAAAAAAAAACAGAGGTGATCATTTAACTTCTCTGACCACACCTCAAGGAGGGAGGAACATGCTGAATCAGCCCCAGCTCACATAACAGAGTTCATCAACCTGGCTGAAACATATCTCCCATCCCTTACGGTACCAGTAATCATATTACAGCATATATGTAAAATTATTCCCCTATATTGCGGGGTCTAAGAGGAGAAAATATATATATACGGTCTAGACCAGTTCTGATCGCGGATTTATTCCATATGGGCGGTAAAATTCTTCCTCCTTGGATAATCTGAATAAAGGATGTTTATCCCAAGAATCCAGTGAAAAGGAATTCTTCATTTAATCCTGTAAGAGACATGGAGTTGAGAAGGTAAATCCACTTGCTTTCCAATCTGAGTAGTAATTTTTTGGCATCCCCTCCCCGGATGTTCAATCTGATACGATCCAGCCCCACTATTTGTAACCCCTGTGGGTTCCCGTGATGGGTAGTGAGGAAGTGTGAGGCAACCGAGGTTAGTTTCATACCTTTCTCTTGGTGGGTGCATGCAAGGTTGATAGTTGAAATATGATGTTGGGCCCTTTTTCTCAGCTCCTGTGTAGTTTCTCCAACATAGATCCTGTGACATGGACAGATCAGAACATAGATAATATTAGAACACTTGCAGTTGACATAGGCCTTGTTCACACTCACCTGCGTTTTTGGCACTCTCTGCGTTTTTCTGCAGTTTTTCAAAAACGCAGGTGCGTTAACATTTAAGTGTACATGCGTTTTTCAGCTCCACTTGCGTTTTTTTCCCCCAGTCCAAAAAACGCTGCATGCAGCGTTTTTTGGGTGCTGGAAAAAAACGCAGGGGTTGTCTCCAAAAACGCATGCGTTTTTTTTAACATGGGGTCCTATGGGAAACGCATGCGTTAACGCAGGGTGCATATAGGCACCTGCGTTAACGCATGCGTCTCCCATAGGGCCCCATGTTAAAAAAACGCATGCGTTTCTATAACATGGGGCCCTATGGGAAACGCATGTGTTTTTAAATGGCACATTTAGGCACCCTGCGTTAACGCTAGCGTTTTTGCCTGCGTTTTTGGCCAAAAAATGACTAAGTCCAAAAAAGTGTCAAATCCTTTCAGACACACAAGGGACACTTTTTGCCACTTTTAGAAAAACGCAGGTGGTTTTTTTCCTGCTAAAAAAACGCAAATTGAGTGTGAACAAGGCCATAGTGTCTCAATCTGTATTCCTTTGAGTAGTGTGGATTGAGGAAGAAATTTCTGGTCGGAGTCATATACTGACAGATATTGCACGACCCGCAAGGAAAAGACCAATAGTTTGACTCCCCTCGAGGTGGAAATTGTGGGTCTTGTGAAATGACTGCTGGTCAATTTCAAACAACAACAAAGGTAGGTTCACCAACTGTTTGAGCAAAGTGTTCGGGTTTTCGATGCTGAATTCGAATTGACCAGGTTCATGTCGAATGTGAAATTGGCAAACCTTTTTGGAAAAGTTTGCTCAACACTAGTTAAGGTATTAATTTATAAACAAAACTTTCTTAAAACTTGCTAATAATATATTATTTTGCACTTAATACATTTTTTTTGTGGAAAATATTTTTATTAGAAAAAGTACAAAATAAAAATAAAAATAACAGCCACAGATATAATGACAATAGGCATTACATAGTCAAAGCCTATATTATCTACATAAGTATAGATTGCAAGTAGGTAGGGTTATAGACAAGACATATAGCATAGGCAAGAAGTAGGAAAAGAGAGAAAGAAAAGGGTATAGAGGAAAAGGGAGAAGGTACAAGGTATGTGGGGAGGGAGCAGAGGGGAAAGGAAAAAACAAGAGGGGAGGGGGGGAGATTGCCACCTGCTGTAGTTGCTGGAGTAAACTATGGGTCACATAACCACAAATGGAATCCTGAAGTCTCTTTGAAGAAATGCCATAAGAGCCAAGTGCTCGTGTGTCTTTCCCACTTATCATTGTCCTGCGCCATAAGCGACTCCATGCATTCTAAACTGTCCATCTCCAATACCCTTTCTCTGACAGAGGGCACCACCGTAGATCTCCAATGTCTAGGGATAACAGATTTGGGTGCCAAAAGGCAGAACCTAAAGAGTCCCTGTTTGACCACCGATATGGAGCCAGGGATCAGAGAAAGTAAGGCAATCTGAGGGGGCGGAGGATGATGAATACCAGAGATGGGGTGGAATATATCAAAGATCGCAGACGAAAATGGGCGAATGAGCTGGCAGGACTACCAAATGTGAAGTAATGTACTGTCCTCTTTACCACACCTCCAGCATAGTTCGACACATCTGGATAAATTCTGTGGAGGAGGGAAGAGCATCTGTACCATCTAGATAACATTTTGAAATTCCTCTCCTGAGACCTACAAGAGATGGACATCTTGTGGGTAAGAGTGAAAATTTTAAGATGGTCAAGTTCAGAGAAGGTGGTCTGCAGGTCCTTCTCCCAAGCATCAATAAATCGAGGCAAATCTCTGATCAGCACCTCCGAAAGCAAACTATAAAATAGGGAAACTGTATGAGAAGGAGCCTCAGTCGAGTCCAACAGAGTCTCAAGTGCAGTGGGACGGCAAAAAGAGACCCAGATAGAAAGGCCTTCAATTGAGAAAATTCCATCCATGACAGTGGCACCCCAGTAGTGGCCCCTTGCAGTGCATTCAACGTGGAGAACCTAGAGAACCTTTCTGCTGCCCGTCCAAGATCAATCCGAGCGTCCGACTTCCAGCAGAGGAAGGACTTTCTTTTCACAGCTGGGGGGGAAGTCCACATTATCAAAAAGAGGACTCAACCAACAAAACCTGTTAGGCATATTCAGTTTGTCCCGGTATTTGTCCCAAGACCTTAGAAAGACCTGAGTGAGTCGAGGAAATTCCAAGATTGAAGATCTTTGAGAGAACAGGAGCCATGGTAGCCAGAAGGGGGAACAAGGGGAAAGGAGCCTCTCAAGAAGCACACATTATTTATGGGATTCATTGTATGTCCAGTCCACTATTTTTGATAGGAGGACGGAGAGATAATACCTTTTAAAAGCTCCACCCCTAGACTTTGGGCTGGCAAGAACTGAAAATCTAAAGAATGGTCTACTTGTCCCCACAGACAAAACTATTGAGGGCTGCTTGTAGTAGATTAAAGAAGTAATCAAGGATAGTTATTGGGACAGTTTGGAAAAGATAAAGAAAGCGAGGGACAATATACATTTTAATGGCACTAATACGGCCAAACCAGGAAAGTTGGGCTTTGTTATAATTCTTTAAGTAATTTAACATTTTATGGAGGAGTGGGATATAATTAAGGGAGAAGAGGCCTTATGGTTCTCTGGGCATCATAACTCTGAGGTATTTTAAGGCCCTATCTTCCCACTTAAACGGGAAGAGCCTACCAAACAGGTCATCAGGCAGGGTGACATTAAGGGTCACTATCTTGAAATAATTTACCTTAAAATTAGATACCTCCCCAAAGTTTTGGAACTCCCGCATCAGCACTGGGAATGCAACTAAAGGATTAGCTACATAAATCAAAAGATCATCCGCATAAATACAGAGTTTAAAGTGATTAAGTTCGATGCGTAATCTCGTAATGTCAGGTAAGTTCCGCAGTGCATTTGCGAGATATTTCATAGCTATAACATATAACAATGGGGACAGGGGGCAACCCTTCCTCGTACCATTGGATGTTGGAAATGTCTCTTCTACTACATTAAATGCTCATTTTATGCTCCACCATTGGATCTCTTTTAGGTTTAAGGAAGGACTTTGTTTAGGTCAATCCACAGCTTTGCTTTTTTTCACCTCATTGCTTGAGATGTTCCTATGTCATGCTTCCTTTGTGATTTGGATCATACTCCAGCTCACAAAACTGATGGCTGAACATTCTTCTTAATTACCGTGTGAAATCGTCGTTCTTTCAGTAATCAATCCCATTTTGCCCAATCTCTTTCATATTGTGGAATTGTGAGCCCTGACCTTAGCTGACATGTTTTCTTATTTCCTGGATGACTTGTCAGTGTGCTGTTTCAGTAAGTTTGGATGAACATCCATTCCAGAGAAGATTCACAAATGTTTTCTCAATTTTGAAATAATGACAAAAATGGCTTTGTAACCCTTTTCGGAGTCATATGCTGTATGTCAACAACCTTTTCCCCTATAGCTTCTAAAATTGAACCAAGCAGTTTATGTGCAAAAGTCTACCAATTTGTATGAACTATAACAAACAGTAGCAAAATTAATGGACTAAAATACAATAAAAGCAGCATTATAGGCTAAAGTACACTTTCTTCTTGAGTACCGTAATTTAATGCTGGTTGTAATTTGACAAGGTAAAGAATGTTTATACTGCGTTAGCCAGTAGATATAAAAAAATTGGTAAGTCAAGAACTCACCACCAGACAATTACAGTCAAGTATTTACAATAGATGATATTGGTATCTTACAACCATGTAAAAGAGACAGTCCTGATGTTTTGTGATATTTATTGTCTGCAAAAAAAAAATCCTGAATCCCCAATCTCTTTCTTTAAAAAGTGTTAAAGGTTTTGCTTAAATATGTAATCTCTTTTAAAGTGAATACATCCCTCACATTTTTGCAAATATTTGAAATGTTTTCATGGGACAACATTGAAGACACTTTCATACAATTTAGAGTAGTCAGGGTATAGCTTGTATCATGTTGACACTGTGGCCAAGCTTATAAAGGAAGGCGATTATGCTTTGTTTCAGTGCATCACAAAATATGTTGGTAATCATGTTTCACTCAATGAACTTTAGCTCCCCACAGCCGGCAGCACTCATGCAACCCAAACCGTGACACTCCCACCACTGTGCTTAACTGTAGGCAACACACTTGTCTTTGTAGTGTAGTCAAGTGTAGTAGTAGTAGTGTAGTAGTAGTGTAGTAGCATTAGTAGTAGCAGCAGTAGTAGTAGTAGTAGTGTAGTCAAGTGTATGTGGCAGCAACCTGGTTGCTGCCACATATACTTGACACCACCTGAAGTAAATAAGTTTATCTTGGTCTCATCAGACCAGAGGGTATGATCCTGTGTCTGCTTGTCTTCAGCAAATTATTTGTGGGATTTCTTGTGCATCAAGAGGCTTCCTTCATGGACAACAACCGTGCAGACCAATTTAATGTACTGTGTGGCATATGGTCTGAATATTCACAGGCTGACCCCCACCCCACTACCTCAGCAGCAATGCTGGCATCACTCATACATCTATTTTGAAAAGGCAACATTTTCATCACGGCACCTGGATCTCAGCCATACAGTTAGCACTTCTCTTGCTCACTTATGGCTGTTTACCAGGTGCCGTGATGCAATTCATTGGGGTTACACGAGTTCACAGCTGACGCGGCTCAGCTGTAAACTGGGATGATCTTTCTCATGGCACCAGGTTGTCAGTGTGAGCCTACTACTCGCTGTGAACAAACATGTGTCTGTTCACAGCGATGTAGCAGAGCTGAACATGTTTGCTGAGGGACAGACCTGTGGATTATCGCCAAAGGGTTTGTTTTGAGTTGTTAAAATTTTTAACCAGAGATGTCTTTTGTGTTTTTTTGCATATAAAATATTTTTTCTCTGTGTTGTTTTTTTTTTTAATGTATACTAGTGATTCATAGTGGGCGGGTCTAACATTGCCTGGAGATGTGATCATATATTACCAGGATGAGTGGATTACCGTATATACTCGTGTATAAGCCGACCCGTGTATAAGCCGACCCCCCTACTTTTGCCCCCAAAATCTGGGAAAACCTATTGACTCGTGTATAAGCCGAGGGTGGACCCCAGCACAGGTATACAGCCCCCAGCAGTGTGGTATACAGCAGCCTCCCCAGTGGTATATACAGCCCCAGTGGTAGTATCCAGCAGCCCCAGAGGTATATACAGCCCCAGTGGCAGTATCCAGCAGCCCCAGAAGTATATACAGCCCCAGTGGTAGTATCCAGTAGCCCCAGAGGTATATACAGCCCCAGTGGTAGTATACAGTAGCCATAGAGGTATATACAGCCCCAGTGGTAGTATCCAGTAGCCATAGAGGTATATACAGCCCCAGTGGTAGTATCCAGTAGCCCCAGAGGTATATACAGCCCCAGTGGTAGTATCCAGCAGCCCCAGAGGTATATACAGCCCCAGTGGTAGTATCCAGCAGCCCCAGAGGTATATACAGCCCCAGTGGTAGTATCCAGTAGCCCCAGAGGTATATACAGCCCCAGTGGTAGTATCCAGCAGCCCCAGAGGTATATACAGCCCCAGTGGTAGTATCCAGCAGCCCCAGAGGTATATACAGCCCCAGTGGTAGTATCCAGCAGCCCCAGAGGTATATACAGCCCCAGTGGTAGTATCCAGCAGCCCCACAGGTATATACAGCCCCAGTGGTAGTATCCAGTAGCCCCAGAGGTATATACAGCCCCAGTGGTAGTATACAGTAGCCATAGAGGTATATACAGCCCCAGTGGTAGTATCCAGTAGCCCCAGAGGTATATACAGCCCCAGTGGTAGTATCCAGCAGCCCCAGAGGTATATACAGCCCCAGTGGTAGTATCCAGCAGCCCCACAGGTATATACAGCCCCAGTGGTAGTATCCAGCAGCCCCAGAGGTATATACAGCCCAGTGGTAGTATACAGTAGCCATAGAGGTATATACAGCCCCAGTGGTAGTATACAGCAGCCTCAGAGGTATATACAGCCCCAGTGGTAGAATCCAGCAGCCCCACAGGTATATACAGCCCCAGTGGTAGTATCCAGTAGCCCCAGAGGTATATACAGCCCCAGTGGTAGTATACAGTAGCCATAGAGGTATATACAGCCCCAGTGGTAGTATACAGCAGCCTCAGAGGTATATACAGCCCCAGTGGTAGTATCCAGCAGCCCCACAGGTATATACAGCCCCAGTGGTAGTATCCAGTAGCCCCAGAGGTATATACAGCCCCAGTGGTAGTATACAGTAGCCATAGAGGTATATATAGCCCCAGTGGTAGTATCCAGCAGCCCCAGAAGTATATACAGCAGCCCCAGAGGTATGGCTTATATTGGCAGCCAGCCTACTTACATACACATACCCATACATACACACATATATACACACACACACACATACACATACACATATATACACATACACACACACATACACAGCTTCCTACCTTGTCCCCCGTTCTGCAGTGCTTTCCGGTGTCCTCCGTGCTCCGTTCCCGGTCTGCTGGGCCTTGTGGCATGTGATCACGGGTGCTAGCCTATCACAGCGCGGCCTGCTCTGACATCACTGGCCGGGGGCGGAGAGAAGACCCAAGATGGCAGCCCCCATGATAGAACCGAAGGATGAGGAACCAGGAGGAACCACAAGGCCCAGCAGACCGGGAACGGAGCACGGAGGACACCGGAAAGCACTGCAGAACGGGGGACAAGGTAAGAAATACTGCGCAGCGCCCCCCCACCCCCTGCGCCCCCTCCCACCATAGGATTACCGTATTGACCCGTGTATAAGCCGAGGGGGGGACTTTTCAGCCCATTTTTTGGGCTGAAAAACTCGGCTTATACACGAGTATATACGGTATATATTATCAGGATCGGTGGATCATATAGATACCAGGATGGGGGGGAATCATGTATACCAGGATGGGGGCCCATGTACAGTTGTGCTCAAAAGTTTACACACCAACAGATTTCTTGCTTTCTTCACTGAAAACTAGCGGTGTGTCTGTTTCAAGATGCACAATAAAGAGGCACTTGAAAAAAATGGGTTGCATGGGCAAATCACCAGAAGAAAGCCATTACTGTGCAAATACCACAAAGTATGTCAAGTACAATATGCCAAATAGCACAGAGTCAAGCCTCCATACTACTGGAACAAGGTAATTTCCAGTGAAGAGACCAAAATTGAACTGTTTGGTTACAACAAAAATGTTGCATTTGGAAAGGTGTCAACAAGGCCTATGATGAAAGGAACACCATTCCTACTGTCAAGCATTGAGGTGGATTACTGATGATGTGGGGATTTGTGAGCTTCAAAGGCACAGGAAACTTGGTCAAAGTTGAAGGAAAGATGAATGCAGCACACTATCAGCAAATACTGGAGGCCAGAATGGGATATTAGTACAGAATTTGGGGACATTACTCCATAGATGTCAAAAGCAGATCCCCCCATATAACTGTGTGTCATGATCTTATTTTTTGGTTACATTTTTTCCCCTATTTTCATCCTCTTAAATCTGGGGTGTGTGGTAGTGCGGTAGTGTGACCGCACCGTGGAGACAGGGAAGTATAATTGTCCTGCTTTTAATCCCCATTTTGATTCCTTCTGCAACTTCTTGGCCCTTACTACTTCCATTTTATAGCACTAAAAAGCAGGTCCACATTGATTTATGTGGGGTTTGAGGTTCGGATCAAGTCTGGTCCCAAACCCAGACTTTTATTGAAGTCCGGCCAGATCAGCCGAGCCCAAACATCTGCAGATTCTCCCATCTTTAATGCAAGTGGTGTCTAGAACTGAAGGAAGAGTTGGAAATAAGGTGGTTAATATATAGCCTGGTTATGAATCTGCTTTATTCCCCCCCAATCTGTGGCCGATAGTGTGTTAGTGGTATGTTTTGAAGCCATATTCATATAAGAAATGCCCCTGGAAAAATCACACCCATTCTTAAGTGACCCACTTATTTTATGCATTTTTGAAACTTACTTTTTTTGTGATATAGTCTTTAATAAAATTGTAAATTGATGTGTAAAGTTATGCAACAGTAAAATGAACCATTTAGTGTATGTAATAAATGCAAATTTGCTGTCTTTAAATGTTAGTGTGTAATCCTCTCCACGGCACGTGTAGCTCTTAACTGGTAATCCTGCTTATGCTCACTGTCAAATAAATACAGAAACACACAGATCCTTCTTCTGAAATGTAGATTTTTTTTCATCCAGAGCAATGATCTCTCATTGCCTATAAGAAATCAGAGATTGAAATGAGCTGCACATATTTTCCAGAGACCATTTTTCTTCTTTATTATTCTGAGAACTTCTTAGCTGCGTGTTGTAACCCATGTAGCGATGTTAAAGTTGCTGAAAGGTAATTTTGGCAGATATAAAAGAATTACTGTGAGTTTTTATGTGAACAAGAAATAAAATGGTCCTGTAGGCAGCTACCGATGCTCGCAAATATCATTCATCAGATTCCTCTAGAATTGTCTTTGATGAGTAAAACTGTTATTGGTGTTTTGTATTTGGTTGATATCACAAGATGAGCCAGTTATACGCTGAATATATCACAAATATGTCATCCAGTTTTTCTAACCTTATGTTAGGTTTACACCACAATTGAGCCTTCGAGAAGATGTACAGAAGTCTATATATTCAGTATAGGACAAAGTATGCAAACTTAAACACTGCCATAAACACGTATCATAATAAGTATTTTATATTTTGTCCATGTTTTTCAATAAAGGTATCCAGACAAATTATTATTATTATTATTTATTAATATAGCGCCATTAGTTTCCATGGTGCTTTACATATGGAAAGGGCAGACGAGGACGAGTACAATATATGTGGACGAGGACAAGTACAGTTTATGTGGGCAGTCAAGTCATACAGGTACAGGAGGGGAGAAGACCCTGTCCATGAGGGCTCACAGTCTAAGAGGGATGGGTGGGGATACAGCAGGAGGGGGCAGTGCCAATCATAAGACAGTA
>JARQOC010003546.1:0-15676 GCA_033576535.1 Allobates femoralis | reverse complement strand
TACAGGATCCATCGCTCGTGGTCGGTGATCTCTTGTAGATGTGATCGGTCCTTAGTTATAGGATCCATCGCTCGTGGTCGGTGATCTCTTGTAGATGTGATCACTCCTTAGTTACAGGATCCATCGCTCGTGGTCGGTGATCTCTTGTAGATGTGATCCCTTAGTTACAGGATCCATCGCTCGTGGTCGGTGATCTCTTGTAGATGTGATCAGTCCTTAGTTACAGGATCCATCGCTCGTGGTCGGTGATCTCTTGTAGATGTGATCGGTCCTTAGTTACAGGATCCATCGCTCGTGGTCGGTGATCTCTTGTAGATGTGATCGGTTCTTAGTTACAGGATCCATCGCTCGTGTGAGGTGATCTCTTGTAGATGTGATCCCTTAGTTACAGGATCCATCGCTCGTGGTCGGTGATCTCTTGTAGATGTGATCGGTCCTTAGTTACAGGATCCATCGCTCGTGGTCGGTGATCTCTTGTAGATGTGATCGGTCCTTAGTTACAGGATCCATCGCTCGTGGTCAGTGATCTCTTGTAGATGTGATCGGTTCTTAGTTACAGGATCCATCGCTCGTGGTCGGTGATCTCTTGTAGATGTGATAGGTTCTTAGTTACAGGATCCATCTCTCGTGGTCGGTGATCTCTTGTAGATGTGATCAATCCTTAGTTACAGGATCCATCGCTCGTGGTCGGTGATCTCTTGTAGATGTGATCGGTCCTTAGTTATAGGATCCATCGCTCGTGGTCGGTGATCTCTTGTAGATGTGATCACTCCTTAGTTACAGGATCCATCGCTCGTGGTCGGTGATCTCTTGTAGATGTGATCAGTCCTTAGTTACAGGATCCATCGCTCGTGGTCGGTGATATCTTGTAGATGTGATCGCTCCTTAGTTACAGGATCCATCGCTCGTGGTCGGTGATCTCTTGTAGATGTGATCAGTCCTTAGTTACAGGATCCATCGCTCGTGGTCGGTGATATCTTGTAGATGTGATCGCTCCTTAGTTACAGGATCCATCGCTCGTGGTCGGTGATCTCTTGTAGATGTGATCGGTTCTTAGTTACAGGATCCATCGCTCGTGGTCAGTGACGTCTTGTAGATGTGATCGGTCCTTAGTTACAGGATCCATCGCTCGTGGTCGGTGATCTCTTGTAGATGTGATCGGTCCTTAGTTACAGGATCCATCGCTCGTGGTCGGTGATCTCTTGTAGATGTGATCACTCCTTAGTTACAGGATCCATTGCTCGAGGTCAGTGATCTCTTGTAGATGTGATCGGTTCTTAGTTACAGGATCCATCGCTCGTGGTCGGTGATCTCTTGTAGATCTGATCGGTCCTTAGTTACAGGATCCATCGCTCGTGGTCGGTGACGTCTTGTAGATGTGATCGGTTCTTAGTTACAGGATCCATCACTCGTGGTCGGTGACGTCTTGTAGATGTGATCGGTCCTTAGTTACAGGATCCATCGCTCGTGGTCGGTGATCTCTTGTAGATGTGATCGGTTCTTAGTTACAGGATCCATCGCTCGTGGTCGGTGATCTCTTGTAGATGTGATCGGTCCTTAGTTACAGGATCCATCGCTCGTGGTCGGTGACGTCTTGTAGATGTGATCGCTCCTTAGTTACAGGATCCATCGCTCGTGGTCGGTGATCTCTTGTAGATGTGATCCCTTAGTTACAGGATCCATCGCTCGTGGTCGGTGATCTCTTGTAGATGTGATCTGTCCTTAGTTACAGGATCCATCGCTCGTGGTCAGTGATCTCTTGTAGATGTGATCCCTTAGTTACAGGATCCATCGCTCGTGGTCGGTGATCTCTTGTAGATGTGATCCCTTAGTTACAGGATCCATCGCTCGTGGTCGGTGATCTGTTCCTCAGTATTTGTGGTTCTGGATCTCGTTATTTTCTCCTCTATGATTTCCATCTTCTCTTTATCATACAGACGCTGCAGGACGAGATCCCTCCGGCTGATCCAGTTTTCCTCCCTCTTCTTCTGAATGATCCCGAGGATGGACGAGGACGGGAATGAGATCAGCAGTAGATTACTCCACCTCACCCTGGAGATCATCTCCCTGCTGAGCGGAGAGGTGACTCCTCCACATTTCTATCAGCTTTATTGTATCATTGTAGTTACTGGGACCTGTCATCAGGGGGCGACAAGACTCCAGGATCTCATGATGCCGCATCTCCCTAAGTGTCTCTCTCCATACACAGGATTACACACATAGTGAGGAAGACACCGGGGGACTGTGTGACTCCCATCATCCATCTCCAGGAGTCAGGAGGGCGGAGCCTCATCACAGCCCCTCGCCCGCACTCCCCGATACATGAGAGGAACAAGAAGAAGATCCTAGAGCTCAGCAACAAGATGATTGAGCTGCTGAGCGGAGAGGTGACTGCTGGGACATTATACAGGACAGCACTGGAGGATTCTGGGTGATGAGCGGAGAGGTGACTGCTGGGACATTATACAGGACAGCACTGGAGGATTCTGGGTGATGATCAGAGAGGTGACTGCTGGGACATTATACAGGACAGCACTGGAGGATTCTGGGTGATGAGCGGAGAGGTGACTGCTGGGACATTATACAGGACAACACTGGAGGATTCTGGGTGATGAGCGGAGAGGTGACTGCTGGGACATTATACAGGACAGCACTGGAGGATTCTGGGTGATGAGTGGAGACGTGACTGCTGGGACATTATACAGGACAGCACTGGAGGATTCTGGGTGATGAGCGGAGAGGTGACTGCTGGGACATTATACAGGACAGCACTGGAGGATTCTGGGTGATGAGCGCAGAGGTGACTGCTGGGACATTATACAGGACAGCACTGGAGGATTCTGGGTGATGAGCGGAGAGGTGACTGCTGGGACATTATACAGGACGGCACTGGAGGATTCTGGGTGATGTTGGCATCATTGTGTTGTCAGGTTCCTATAAGGTGTCAGGACGTCGCTGTCTATCTCTCCATGGAGGAGTGGGAGTATCTAGAAGGACACAAGGACCGGTACGAGGAGGTGATGATGGAGGAGCACCGGCCTGTGACATCACAAGGTGATAAAATTTCTATGTCTGCCCATTACTGTGGGCACAGGCTGGCACTAATAGAGCAGACATCTGCACACTGAGGCTATGCTGGTTTACTTGGAGTGAAGATGGTGTTAAAGGGAACCTGTCACCTTTCCTCCCCAGGCCTTTTAAATGTGCCACGTTCAGTAGCTCCCCCACCCCCTATGCGGGATCTCCGCCTGAGATCTGAGGTCACGTGGTTTTGGAATATTGCGTCTTCATATACCGCTGCACCAGATCCCGCCCTGTGCTGCCTTATGCTGTATGCAGACTGCGGGGCCGGGAATCTGGTGAGGAGGGAACAGGCGCAGTTATGCTGTTTACGCAGCGCCAGATTCCCAGCTCCGCTGTCTGCATACAGCATAAGGCAGCACAGGGCGGGATCTGGTGCTGCGTTATATGCAGGTGCAATGTTCTGAAATCACGTGACCTCAGATCCCGGGCAGATCTATGAGGAGCATTCCTGAGAACTGAGGGATCTGCGCAGGCGCCGACAACGTCACTAGGAAGAGAGAAGAGGAGGAGGAGGAAGACCACGAGGCCAGGGAAGGGAGCGTACCTCCCGGACCTGAAATCATTATTAACATACAGGGCGGGAAATGTTCTAAAGTCTCTACTTAGGTGCCCTAATAGCCACCTGCCCAAAATGCAGCATAGGCTCTGCTGAAGGGGGCACTTTTAGTTTAATAGACCCTGGGGGGGGGGGTGACAGGTTCCTGTTTAAAAGGGTTAATCACAGCAAATGCACAACTACATCAGGTGAGTTTAACCATTTGGGGTCTGAGGGACCTGTATAATAGCAATACTACTCTATGTGCGCTTCCTTTCTCTTTTAATTTATATAGAATAAGGGTTGGTAATTCTGAGGACATGAAGTGCAGCAGCCATGCAGTAAAATGATTGGGGAAGTGGGTGGGTGACCCTTTGGGCAGTATACTAACGCTACTCTGAGGGGGAGGGGGTGGAAGAGCCTAATAGTGTGGACCTCAAAAGAAGGGAATGAGAGTGATGTAGCTGGGGGATGACCTGGAAAGTACATTGTGGTGACAGTAGTAGGCCAACTCCACCGCCACGTCTGTTCCCAGGTCTCTGGGAATGGGAGAAATGTAAGCCGCCATAAGAAATAGCAGCAAGGGAAACCGTGTCTGAATCCTGGATCCAGGTTTCTGTGAGGGCCAGTAGGTTAAGAGAGTTAGTGAGAGCGTAGTTATGGATGAAGGAAAGCTTGTTGCATACAAACCGTGGATTCCAGAGTGCGCAATTAAAAGAGGGAGATGAAGGTGTGCAGGTAATGGTAATAAGGTTAGTGGGTGTTTTATGTGATGTGGGAGAGGGGTTGAAGTTGGCAGAGGGCGGACCAGGATTTGGAGAGATATCACCTGACAGGAGCAGCAGGAAAAAGAAAAAGAGCAAATAGTTTTTGTATTTAGCACATGGTTTATTATGCAGAACTTTGGAATATGATGGGCTGAGATTCTTCAGTAAACTTACGATAGCATGAATGAGTGGTGATGGAGGGAAGATGGGGTGGTGAAAGTGGGTGGTGAAAGCACATAGGAAAAGAAACAATGAAATAAAAGACATGGTAAAGATTGATAGTGAAAAGAGTTAGACACATTGTATTCAGTGGCCCTCTATATGATTACCTTCCGGTCCATCCCAGTCAATGCCTGTCAATTTCTGGTCTATTTTGAATCTTGACACTTTTATGAGACACGTCTGAGCAGACGTGTAAGCTTGTATGATATACTCAAAGAAGTGAATTCAGGTGTGGAAGAAGGGGGAGGGTACTGGACTTCATTAGCCCATTACCATTCAGGCCAGAGACACATGGTGACTCACAGACAACTAACACAAAGGATCATAAAACAGAGGTATGTAAGAGGGCAGTGGAATGGAGAGATACATTCATAATGGAATGGGATATATTTCAGCAGGAAAAATACATCAGAAGAGCAGTAAAGTTGGGTGCAGATGCACAAAGTCACACGTACCCCAGATAATTTCAGCAGGAAATAATAGTGATGATAGAAGGTTCTGGTATATAGATGTATGAGAGGTCGTGTATTCAGTCTCTGTGTCTCCACAGATGGATCCAGGAGGAGAAATCCCCCAGAGAGATGTCCCCGTCCTCTGTATCCCCAGGACTGTCCAGAGGAGGATCACAATGTCCCGGAGAGTCATCAGGTAGATGGCGCTGAGCCCTGGATCTATATGGAGGGTTGGGGGCTTTCCTGCCGTCATAGAGGTGATAGATTTTGGGGGTCTCTTATATTGCACTGATTGTTACATCTGATCTATCAGGGGGAAGATCCGACTAATATTAAAGTGGAGGATGAGACAGAAGAAGCGATGAGGAGGGGGGATCAGCCGTGTGTGAGTGACGGGAAGGAGGAGATTCCAGGAGATGTCACCACAGGTATGGAAGAAACTTCCACAATGAATCCAGATGTTTCTCTCCTCCACACTGTATAAGTGACACATGGGGCAGGAGTCATACACTGAGTTATGTACAGGGAACAGAGGAATCCTCCACAAGGTGTTCTGTGGAGCCGCTCACACACCAGGTACAGCACCTTCCGCTATATGTGTTATTCCTTCACATTTACCACTGGCTTCAGCTCTAAACACTACAGAAATTATTTTATTTTAAATCCCCATACAGTGGGGACGGAAAGTATTCAGACCTTTAATTTTTTCACTCTTTGTTTCATTGCAGCCATTTGGTAAATTCAAAAAAGTTCATTTTTCCTCATTAATGTACACTCTGCCCCCCAGCTTCCCATCTAGACTGAAAAAAAACAGAAATGTAGATATTTGTGCAAGTTTATTAAAGAAGAAAAACTGAGATATCACATGGTCATAAGTATTCAGACCCTTTGCTCAGACACTCATATTTAAGTCACATGCTGTCCATTTCCTTGTGATTCTCCTTGAGATGGTTCTACTCCTTCATTGGAGTCCAGCTGTGTTTAATTAAACTGACAGGACTTGATTTGAAAAGGCACACACCTGTCTATATAAGACCTCACAGCTCACAGTGCATGTCAGACCAAATAAGAATCATGAGGTCAAAGGAACTGCCCAAGGAGCTCAAAGAAAATTGTGGCAGGGCACATATCTGGCCAAGGCTACAAAATAATTTCTGCAGTGCTCAAGGTTCCTAAGAGCACAGTGTCCTCCATAATTGTTTAATGGCAAAAATTTGGGACCACCAGAAGTCTTCCTGGACCTGGCCGTTCAGCCAAACTGAGCAATCGTGGGAGAAGAGCCTTGGTGGGAGAGGTAAAGAAGAACCCCAAGATCACTGTGGCTGAGCTCCAGAGATGGAGTAGGGAGATGGGAGAAAGTTCCACAAAATTAACTATCACTGCAGCCTCCATCAGTCGGGCCTTTATGGCAGAGTGGCCCGGCGGAAGCCTCTCCTCAGTGCAAGACATATGAAAGCCGCATAGAGATTGCAAAAACACATGAAGGACTCCCAGACTATGAGAAATAAGATTCTCTGCTCTGATGAGAAGAAGATAGACCTTTTTGGTGATAATTCTAAGCGGTATGTGTGGAGAAAACCAGGCACTGCTCATCACCTGCCCAATACAATCCCAACAGTGGGACATGGTGGTGGCAGCATCATGCCATGGGGTGCTTTTTAGTTGCAGGGACAGGACAACTGGTTGCAATTGAAGGAAACATGAATGCGGCCAAATACAGAGATATCCTGGATGAAAACCTCTTCCAGAGCTCTGGACCTCAGATTTGGCCGAAGGTTCACCTTCCAACAAGACAATGACCCTAAGCACACAGCTAAAATAACACAGGAGCGTCTTCACCACAACTCTGTGACCATTCTTGACCGGCCCAGCCAGAGCCTGGACCTAAACCCAATTGAGCATCTCTGGAGAGACCTGAAAATGGCTCCACCAATGTTCACCATCCAACCTGACGGAACTGGAGAGGATCTGCAAGGAAGAATGAGAGGATCCCCAAATCCAGGGGGGAAAACTGCATCATTCCCAAGAAGACTCATGGCTGTACTAGATCAAAAGGTGCAAATACTCAATACTGAGCAAAGGGGCTGAATACTTATCATCAACACTGAGCAAAGGGGCTGAATACGTATCATCAATACTGAGCAAAGGGGCTGAATACTTATCATCAATACTGAGCAAAGGGGCTGAATACTTATCATCAATACTGAGCAAAGGGGCTGAATACTTATCATCAATACTGAGCAAAGGGGCTGAGTAAATGATTAAAAAAAATTAACTTTTTTAAATTTACCAAATGACTGCAATGAAATAAAGAGTGAAAGCTGGGCGTGGCCTAGCCAGCGATGTAAGCGGTCGCAGCAAGGCAGAGCCATTAAACTTACAGCATCGGGCACCGGAAGATCCCTGGACCTCCTGGGCGATATCGGAGGAGCAGGAACAGAAGCAATGGAAATAGCACGGTATTTAGAGGGGGCAAATATAAGGCAAATTAGTGTGGAGGATGGAGATAAATTGGGACAACATGTACATACCAGGCAACGCTAAGCAGGGAGAATGCTGGTAACTCTGATAAACATCGGATATCCAGGCAGCGCGTGCTGTCTAGATACCCGCTATTTATCATAGTTACCAGCGTCCTCCCTGCTTACAGGCAGCGCTAAGCAGGGAGGATGCTGGTAACTATGATAAACACCGGGTATCCAGGCGCTGCCTGGATACCCGGTGTTTACCATGGTTACCAGCCAGTGAGGTCACTGATCACTGGTTTCTCGCTGTCACATGCAGCGATGCGTGCTGACCAGCGGGAAACCAACGATCAAAAAATGACCCAGAGCACTTTGCAGCGATCAGCGACCGCACAGCAGGGGCCTGATCGCTGCTAAGTGTCACACAGAACGACATCGCTGGAGAGATCGTTGTGACGTCACAGTTACAACAATCTCTCTAACGATATCGTTATGTGTGAATGCAGAAAGCTCAGATAAGTTCAATCTTACTAGGGGTACCCAGCAGGGTTGCCCCCTTTCTCCATTGTTGTTTGCCCTTGCAATAGAGCCACTTGCAGCGCATATTAGAAGAGCTGTTGAAGTGAAAGGCTTCACATTTGGTCTAGTGGAGGAGAAGATCGCTCTATACGCAGATGACATTCTCTTATTCTTACAGGATCCCAAGGAGTCTCTTAGGCAAGCAGTTAATATAGTTGAGAGGTTTGGAACTGTATCAAGATTGAAGATCAACTGGGAGAAATCTAACCTTATGATGATAGACAAGGATAGAATTAGTGAGTTGGGGGAATTTGGATGATGTAGGTTAAAAGTAGTGGATCAATTTAAATATTTGGGAATTCAAATTTCTCTACCAGTTACAGACTTCATCCAATTGAATGTGGCGCCGCTGCTGGTCAAACTGAAGGATAAGGCACAGGAATGGTGCAAATTGCGTCTCTCGGTGGTAGGAAGGACAAATCTGTCTAAAATGATACTTATGCCAAAACTCCTGTACGTGCTCCATAGTTCACCGGTGTGGTTACTGTTTCACTATTCCGGGATTTGGTTTGGGGTAGATGTCAACCTAGACTAAAATTGGAAATTTTGCAGAGGCCGAAAGAAGAGGGGGGACTATCTCTACCAAATCCGGTGATCTATTTCCTAGCTTCCCAGGGTCAGCATATGAGAGGGTGGGCTTCAAAGGACGGGAGGAGTTCCACAAAGGCAATTGTAGAATTTATGGTACGAAGGGCCCCTCTGGTACAGGGTTTGGAGGCCGGGGATTTTAACCGCTTGGGGGGAAGTTCCCCACTCTGTGTCTGATACATAGGATTTGGTCTAAAATCAAAAAACTAAAGCCCTCATCACACAGGGCGATATCGCCGCCCATTACAGAGCCGACATGGGGGCGTGGCCTATCGGCAGCATCATCGCCCTTAAGTCGACTCATGTAAAGGGGCGATGTCGCCGGTGCCAGGTGGTCGCCTGGTTTCAGAGCACTGTACACATCGCCCCATGTAACCGGGCGCTGGCAAGCTGTCAGGAGATGGGAGCCATAGGCACCAGACACCCCGGCGGCGATGCCGCCTAACAGATCGCCGACGCGGGGCTGGAGATGTTGCCCCGTGTAAACTGGGGACGGCGACGCTGTCGGGCGCCAAAAACATGCGCGCACCCGCCAGTCGCCACCGACATCCCCAGCCTCGTCGCCTGGTGTGACGGGGGCTTAAGAGCGGTTACTGGGGTGACAATATATGCCCCTCTATGGAAGAACGCAGTTTGGGAGAATTCTATAAACTGGGGACATTGTTAAATAAGGGCATAGAATATATGTCACAAGTCATGGTAAATCAGGCATTGAAGCCATTTGATGACCTGAGACGGACGGGTTTCTGTACCTTCGGGTCTAACATGCTTTTTGGCAACAGAAAAGGGCGTGTGATCTTGGAGTACAGAAAGATATTGTTCAGGATTATTTGTGCATGGAGGGGAGTACACGAGGGGTGAATTCCACGGTGTATAAAGATCTCCTCCATACACTTCTGCTGCGACATCCTATTCGGGCGCGTGACAATTGGGAGAAAGAACTGGTGGTGATGGAGGATGATGCCTGGGAATCTATACTGGAATATGGTCCGAAACTGTCATTGAGTGAGCTGGGTAGGTTGTCACAGTTATATCTTATCCATAGAGTATACAGAACCCCGGAGTTCTTGTATAAAATTGGTGTGAGAAGTACATCTGAGTGTCCGAGATGCGTGCATGGGAATGCCGGAATTTTACATATGGTGTGGGAATGTCCGAGGATGCAGGCCTTTTGGATGGTCGTGTTGGCGCTATTTGAGGGACGGTATGAATGTGTGTGCTGGGATATGTTGAACAAATTGGAGTAACAAACCCGCAAAAGATAGCAGTCGCCAGATTGCTATATATGCTAGGGTTGAATATATACAACAAGTGGACCATATAGTGCGTATAGAAGAAGGCATGTATCGGAGGAGGAATACTATGACGATGTCTGAATAAATATGGGAACCATGGAGAAGGTAGATGTAGAAGGACAAGAGGATGGCACAAATCTGAAGGGCTTAAAATGTTTTCTTTTATTTGTTCCCATTGTGGGCCCGGAATTGTTTGTCTATTGAGTATGTAATATAAATGCTGATACTGATGTTAAACAATATGAGAAAAGTGGATCTAGTCATCGCTGTCTAAGGGGGAGGGTGTGGGGTTGGGGTGTGATGCTTTGCATGTATTTTTGCTGGGGAAATATGAAAATCCAGAGTAATTGTTAAAGGACAAGAGATGTAATGTTTCACAACCCTGTGTTTTTTCTTTTTGTTTAATAAAAACTTATCTGATTTAAAAAAAAACAAAACAAAGAGTGAAAAATGTAAAGGTCTGAATACTTTCTGTCCCCACTGTATGTAAAGAGAGATATTGATATGTCATAATTATACCAGCACTTCCCCCTCTGCTGTGGCCCAGCTGTATATGGTAGTTATGATTTCGGGGGTGAGTATCCAGAAAGATTACTATAAGAAAGCCAATTCATCAGGGGAATGTGCAGGATATGGGCTTTAAAAATTAGAAAAATGATAAAGTATTTTTCTCCTTCGCCTCATTGGGGGACACAGGACCATGGGTGTTATGCTGCTGTCCACTAGGAGGCGACACTAGGCAAAATCTGCAAAAGAGTTAAGTGGCTCCTCCTATGCAGTTATACACCCCTAGAACAGGAAGTGCTTCTCCAGTTTTTGCTTAGTGTCTAGGAGGCACACAGATTTTTTTAGTGCTCCTAAAAAACTTTCTTTTTGAATTTTTTTCTTCAAGAAGAAGAAAAGTGGGTCTCTGACGAGACTCCCGACATGGTCCCTCCTCGGCCACCCACTGTTGGGGCGCCTGGTTGAGGTCGACTGGTCCCCCTAACATGCCGCTCCCTCCTCGGCCCCCCAATGTTGGGGACGCTGGGTTAAGGTTGAGACAACGACCATCCCTCCCCATTTCCCCACTGTTGGGGTTACTGGGTTGAGGTCGAGGCGAAGGACAAGGCACCTGACGGTGGAGCAGCATCCCTCCCTAAATACCCCTTTGGGGTTCATTTAGGTCGAGACACGCAGGTAGAGCCTCTGGTGCAGCAGCTCGGACCTGCTCTAGGCACCCAGGAGTCCCCAGCTTTGCTGAAGACTCCTTACCCCTCAGCGGCAGCCTGCTCGCCGCAGTACCAGGGCACACAGCTCTGCTGTGTACCTCCTGAAGGGGCCGGGGGACCAACAACGGGGCAACCAGCACTAGCAGGGACACAGCTTGCCTGTGTCCCTGCAGCAGCCAGCACTAAGGGCTGCATCCTGGTGGTTACAGAGGACCCAGTACTCTGGGTCCTCTGCGGGGGCTATTATAGCAGAGGGAGATTTTCCCTAGCAGGGACACAGCTTGCCTGTGTCCCTGCAGCAGCCAGCAGGGCTGCACTTTGATGATCCCAGAGGACCCAGCACGCTGGGTCCTCTGTGGGGCCCCACATCCCGCCACCGCTGTCTGCCCAGGGAATCCGGCGGGGTCTGGTTTAGTTCCGGCTTCCCCCCCGCACCTCCGCGCCGCCCTGGCGACATTTGCGGCCGCAGGTCTCAAATTTAGGCCGCGGCTTCGGCCTACACCGAAGCCGCCGCCTTCTCCACGCCCCCGGCCCGCCCCCCCCGGATGACGAGGATGACGCTGCCAGCGTCATAGCAGGGGGCGGGCCGGAGCACAGAGGGCGCGTTTTTCTCACAAGGACCGCGCTCTTTTTTGCTCTAAGCAGCGGCGGCCAGTAAAGGACACAGGCACTGCTCCTGTCACCGCAGCTGCCAGCCCTGAGCCACTGCACACAGCAGCCACATATACAGGCTAGCCTGTGTGCGGACACTGTGCACACACTACACAGACAGCTGACACATGTCATCAACACACATGTAGGTCAGCTGTCCCGTGTGCGGACAGTCACGTACCCACACCTTGCTGGCATGGCGGCACATATGCACTGCCAGCAGGGGGTACAACGAGCACTAGGCCCCCCACAAACACTGGGAGCCCAACAGTGCTTCCTCCCTGCCGTGCCCTTCAAGGCACACCAGTGCAGCCGGGGCCTTGGTTTTAGGAGTCCTACAGTGCCTGCAACAAAGGGAAGAGGGACATACGGCAGAGCCTGCCATGCCACAGAGGTACGGCCGGTCTGCAATGCCCCCCATCATTCTCTGGCTTCTCCAAAAGCCATGGCTCAGCATCCGCTATGCGGGGGTACAGCGAGTACAGCACGGCGGGGGGCACACGCACAGCGACTCTGGAGAGTTCAATGCGCAGCTTCGCTGTGCGGCAGTTTCCAACGAAAATAGCAGGACAATCAGCAGCGATATATCCTGTTCCAGTTTGTGTCCCCCCCTCAGGACAATACTACGAGGAGCAGTGTAACTGCCTCTACAGTAGTAATCAGCGCACGGGCCAATGCACGTATTGTTTTTTCCTAACACCGTGCCAGAGGCAGGTACCTGTTGGTACACTTGTCCAACCTTATGGCTTTGCCCTGGGGAGCTGGGTTGAAAGAGACAAAAATGCCTATTCCTTGGTCCCTCAACGTTGGCGGAGCCCAGTTACTATCCAACGGCTCAAAATACTCGTCCATCAGACCCCTCCCCAGGCCCCCACACAGTTGAGAGGACTAGGGTGGTGGAATTACTAAGAGTTTGACTCTCACGTTTTACTTGGCCCTCCATTGTTGGAGTGCCCAGTGGAAGTTGATGTACTCTACATTTGACCTGACAATGGCAAGGGTCCCAGGACCGTTTGCCAATTCTCTCCAAATCCCACAGCTGGAGTTCTGGTAGGCGGTGATGACAGTCAAGTCTCACAAGGCTCAGGCTGACACACCGTGACCCGCAACTGCACGAGTAATTTAGCTACGGGTCTCTGGAACCTAAGACCCATAGCACACTCCCTCCTCAGCTCCCCACCGTTGGAGGCGCTGGGTCGTGGCCGAGATTACTATAAACCATACTCCTTCCTCGACCTCCCACTGTGGGGGACTCGGGTTGAAGCTGTGACGGCCCAAGGCCTGGTCAGCCTCCGTCCCCAAACTACAAAAACGAAACTCTGGAATACGAGCCCTGTCGCCAATCTCCTCCCTATACCTATATTAGGTACTTGGGTTGAGATGACACATGCGAGCACTCTGCACAGCCCGCTTCACAGCTGGACTTTGCAAACCCCCGACCGCATTAACCAATGGAGGGCCCTTCTGGACCCCGTATGACCGTGGCCCGAACACTCTTCCACGCAATCTGTCCCTTCTCGACTCGGGAGTCAAAAGAGGATACTCACGGTGGGATAGCGCTCGCTGTGTGCTGCGCAGGACACTGGCGACTGAACTATCGCGAGCACAGCCTCCGGTTTCGGCCAGCGCTGCTCATGACTTCCGGCTCCGCGCCGGGCCTCTGCCTTTCCCGGGTCCCGCGAATAACGCGAGGCCCTGCCTTCGGCCTACATGTGACATCACTGGTTCACCCGCCCTCTGTCCGCCCTTCGCCCGCCACGCCCACCCTCCTCCTGACGTCGGAGCCTCCGAAGCGCCAGCACAGGGAGTGGGGCAAGGCCAAGAAGGACTGAAGCGCAAAGACTACAAGGCTTTTTTTTTCCCAACCTGAAGTTGGCAATGTCTATTCTACATTTCAGCAGTCTCCCATATCTGGATGACCCTTTATCAATGCATGACTTTCAAGGTCTGCGAACAGTGGCATTTACACCGTGCTCGTTGAGAAGACTTGGTAGGATCGACCTCCACAGGTCTACCGCAATTCCAAGGCACATGCTGCAGCACAGCACACGCATTGCAGGAGCCCCAGCTCTGCTGCATATTCCTGACGGCCACATGCTACAGCATCACGTATGGAGTCTCAGCCGTATTGGATGCACAGCATCGCAGGAACACGGCGGCCTTTGGTTGCACATCCACAGCTGTAGTCAAATTTCCCCAGACAGGACACGGACTCTTCGTCTGGGAACCCACAGCCTCAGTCAGAGGACTCTCCAATCCTTCACAACTGCTATAAGAGTCCTAGACCGCATAGAAGCAGCTTGGAAGTCGGTTCCATTGGTTCAGCTGAATCGCCGGTCTTTGCAATTATCCATGCTTAGGTGTTGCACGAGAACAGGATGGGGTACGATGTACCCCCATCACAATGCACATGGCAGTAGCCTTGCCCTGTCTCGAAGATGCCCCTCAATCTACGAACATTCGTGCAGTATCTCTAGTACTGAAATCATTCTCCTTCTGGCATTCGAACATGTCCGGATACAGTCAGACAATGCCACAACTGTCAACCACCAGGGTGGAACCTGCAGTCTCTAAGCGATGACAAGTTCGCACATCCTTTACTAGGTGGAAACCTTGGAACACTGTACTGCCAGTTGTTCTCATACCAGGTGTACACGTCTGGGAGGCTGATTCTCTAATCCACCAAGGGATGGACCCAGGGGATTGGCCCCTTCATCTAGAAGTCCTCTGTTGAAACGCCAACGCCAGGACACCACAGATATGGACCCGATGGAGTCACGCCTCAATGCCACGATCCCGGCCTTCCTGGCCTGATCTCAGGATCCACAGTCAGTGGGACAGACGCACTAGTCCAAGCCTGGACCGGTATCCGTCTCTCCTATATTCTTTCCCCACTAACAGTCTGGAATATCAAACGGGAATGTCGCGGGATCGTCTTCGCGGTCTCAGATTGCCCACACGCGCTTGCTGCGTAGACTCGTCCAATTTATAGCAGCAGTACCAGGACGTCTAACAGACAGTCCAGACCTGCTCGATCACGGCCAGTTCTCCCTCAAAATTCCTCTCATCCAAGGTTACTAGCGTAGCCTTTGAGACCTAGAATTTAACCCAAGAGGTTCTTTTTCACCAGGATATTGTGACAACCGTAGTCACAGAGAGGACACCAGCTTTATCAGCGATATCCGATCACACGCGCAATCGTTTTTAGTTTGTTGCCTGGGGCACCTCTAGGGGTCTTTCCCCTTGGCCCTACTTCATGCCAGGGACTCTCCATTTCTTCCACTCAGACCTGGACTCAGGTCTGTCCTTAGGGTCTCTTACACAGCAGGTTTTCAGCTGTTTTTTACTCTTACAAACACGTCTTGCCACCAGACTTCTATGAACTCCTTCCAAAGTGTCTGCTATTTAAGATCCATGCAACAAGACTACACCCGTGGGGACCATGAACTTGGTCCTCACGGCACTACAGGAACCATCTTTTTCAGCCTCGATGGGATATTACCTTTAGCATCCTCATCCAAATAGTAGTATGGTTCGGTGGCATTTATTTGTCTCTGCTGAAGTGTCGGTACTTGCAGCGGTCTCATGTAATCTTTTTTTCTAGTCTTCCATCTGGACATGCTTGTCCTATGGCTGGTTCCATTATTCTTTCTAGGGTAGGCTTACTCCTTCCACCTACATGAAGACATCTCTCTGCCATCACCGCGCCCGACTCCGGTCTGTCCGGTTGCGAAGGACCTTGTCAGGACCCTACGCGTCTAGGTGCCCAACACAGCGCCCTACTAAGAGGTCGGATTCTCCTTTTATCCTTCTTCCAATGGGCCGAC
>JARQOC010003545.1:0-15676 GCA_033576535.1 Allobates femoralis | reverse complement strand
AAATGCCCATTCAAATGTATTTTTCATTTAATTTGCAGTAATTTGTGGAACTTGCAGAACTTGCGGCGTGGTGGCGGTTTGTGCCATGCAAAGTATAGGTGCAGTTGCGCCAAATGCAGTTTTGAACTTATGGTAGCTGTGGCCGCAAAAAAAAAAAACCCGGTCAGCTGAGTTTTTTTTTCACAGCCGCACCTGCTGCAAGTGCAAAATTGCAATTGCTGCACCTGCTGCAAGTAAGTCTATACTTTGCATGGCAAAAAACGCAAGCGCACCATAAGTGTAACGGTAATGCGGCTAACGCGGCAGATGTGGTTCTTTTACTGCATCTCCTGCAAATTACGAAAAATGGTGATGTTATTTTTTTGGATATATTTTTATGATATAATTTATATATAAAAATATATTTGGATATAATAACAATTATCAATATAAATATTACTACTTTGACTATATTGCTATGCAGAATGTATATTGATTGCTTCCTTAAATAATATACTGTAGCTATTATTGCATACATTTTGCTGTAGTGTGCTCAATATGAGCTCTGACAAACCAAAAAGCTCTGTTAGAGCTAAGAATGCTGCACGCCAGCGCAAGAAGCGTGAGCAGGAAGATCCGGAAAAAAGATGTCTCCGTTTGGTTAAGCTCAAGGAGGATATGAATAAAAGAATTGCAAAGGAGTCTGCTGAAAAAAAAGCAGTCGGTTGGCCAAAAAAGCTGAGGTGGAACGAAAAAGACGCAAAAAACAACAGGTGAAGGTGCAAGGAGAAGCATCTACCTCTGATATGGCGTCTATATCTGTGTCTCCAACACCTTTGGAAACTCAACTGCCTACAACATCTGGCCGCAAAAAAAAAAAGGTGAAGGTGCAAGGAAAACCATCTACCTCTGATATGGCGTCTATATCTGTGTCTCCAACACTTTTGGAAACTCAACTGCCTACAACATCTGGCACGGGTAAAGTGAAGTGCAAAGGTTCTTCTAAAACAAGAACAGACAAGACTGCTTCTGCCATCACAAGACACAAATTGGCTAAAGTCAAGCGTTTACAAATTATGTCACCTACCTCAAAACAACGCCGTTTGGCCCATTTGGCTGCCTCACAGCGTCAATTACGCCAAAAAAAAAACCTCAGGAATAAGTCTTCAGTCACTACTTCTTTTCTTGAATGTGTTGAAACTTCTACACAGCTACGCCTTATTTTTGTAGGCATCTACAAAAAACCTCATCGGTTGCTCACTTCACCAACGTCATTAATCCCTATTGGCTTTACTGATGATGATAGCAGTATTTTAGAACATACCTGTGGGCCCATGAATGTGTTATGTGAACATTGTGAAGCACAACATTTTGAGGCTGAAAGGCCATCTGATGGACAGTTCTCCCTTTGTTGTCACAAGGGCAAAGTTAAGGTACCATTACCTCAGTACCCTGAGCTCTTCACTACTTTACTAAAAGGAGACAGCCCATATAGTAAAAATCTCATGGAGAATATCAGGAGCATTAATAGTTCCTTTGCATTTGCTTCGATGGGTGCAAGTGTTTCGCAACCACCTGGACACGGTCCTTATTGTTTCCGGATTCACGGCCAAATTTACCATAGAACTGGAACTCTCCACCCCGCTGAAGGTCAAGTTCCAGCATATGCACAGCTCTATATTTTGGATAGTGCTACTGCTACTGAACAACGCCTACAGTCTCCAGAAAATCTCAAGTGTAATCCAGCCTTGATGAGAATTATTGCTGAGCAATTGGAAGGTATTAATCCCTTTGTTTCAGCCTACAAAATGTTACGGCAAGTGGAGGAAGAGGAAGAACAGAAAGCATTTGAACATGGCACAAAAATGCCTAATATCATCATGGCAATTAAACAAGACAGAGAGCAAGACCCAAGACGGTATAACAACCCTACTGTCCATGAAGTTGCAGTCATCTTTGAAAATGCTGATGGAGAGCCACCATTTAATAGAGACATTTTAATACATCTAAAACCAGACACAAATAATCCGTTGGCCCCCAAAACACAGCAAATAAGTATTTTACACAGTAATTTGGATGCATTACTGTATCCATTGTTTTTCCCTCATGGAGAGCAAGGGTGGCATGAATCACTCATACACCAAGGCCAAAATCCTCGCAGGGTAACACAGCTGCAGTATTACTGTTATTTGCTGTCAGTACGGGCAGAATTCAATCCTGTCCTTAATGGAGGAAAACTGACACAGCAGTACTTGGTGGATGCCTATGTTAAGATCGAGGCCAATCGTTTAAATTTTAACGACAACACCAGAAAGATTTGAAGGTGGAAGATTATTGTCTCCTTCAAGAACATTTGCTGAGAAAATCCGTAGAAAAAGGAATCCCCATTGGCAAAACCGTAATTTTACCATCTTCCTTTGAGGGAAGTCCCCGAAACATGCAGCAGAGGTATCAAGATGCCATGGCGATTGTAACTAAATTTGGAAGACCAGATCTTTTTATAACGATGACCTGCAATCCAAAATGGAGTGAAATTGTAACCAATTTACAGCCATGGCAGCGTGCTGAACATCGCCCGGATTTAGTGGCACGTGTATTCAGGATTAAACTTGAAGCCCTTTTGAAAGATATTAATTCTGGATTATTTGGCAAGGTTTGTGCTATGGTTCATGTGATAGAATTTCAAAAGCGAGGCCTACCACATGCTCACATTCTAATTATTCTGGATGCCAACTCAAAACTAAGAACTGAGGTGGAAGTGGACAATACTGTTTGGGCTGAAATTCCTGATCCATCACATTACCCTCTGCTCCATCAAATTGTCATGCAACACATGATCCATGGCCCCTGTGGACAACACAATCCCAATTCTCCATGTATGGAGAATGGAAAGTGTAAAAAAAATTTTCCAAAACAGTTTCAAACAAAAACTGTTATACCTGAGGATGCATATCCAAGTTATCAAAGAAACGAAGGACCTTCTTTTCCACACCATTCCAAGATGATTGATAATTCTTGGGTGGTTCCATATAACCCTTTCCTTCTATTAAAATATAAGTGCCATATCAATGTGGAAGTATGTGCTTCCATTCAGAGCGTAAAATACCTCTTCAAATATGTGTACAAAGGTCATGACAAAGCCAATGTGGAAATTTGTGAAACCAACATCAGACACGATGAAACTCATAAATTCATGGATTCCAGATATGTCAGTGCACCAGAGGCAGCTTGGCGAATCTTTGCTTTTCAAATGCATAGACAATCTCACAGCATTAGTCGTCTTGCAGTACATCTGCCTCATTCACAATCACTTTTTTTTCACGAGGGTGATTCTGCCGACAACATCAGTTATTCAATGGACAGACAATCAACACTCATGGCCTACTTTACCCTCAATGAGAATGATCCCAAAGCTCGGGAGTACTTATATCGTCAAATTCCTGAGCATTATGTTTGGAAAGAAGGTGCATGGGAAGTTAGAAGGAGAAGAGGTGCTTCAGTCATTGGTAGGCTCTACACTGTTAGTATTCAAGAACAAGAACGTTATTTTTTAAGGCTGTTGTTACTCCATGTTAAAGGAGCTACAAGTTTTGATAACCTTAAGACTGTTAAGGAAGTCACATACCCAACGTTTAAAGAGGCGGCATTAGCCCTTGGATTGCTCTTCGATGACAGTGTTTGGAGAAAAACTTTATTGGATGCCTGTGTTCTCAATATGCCTGCACAGCTCCGTGAAATGTTTGCGTATATATGTGTCTTTGGTCCTCCTAATCATCCTCTGGAGTTGTGGCAAGAATTTAAACAACACTTCGTTCAAGATTACTGCCATGCCTACCACCCTGACACTGATGATTGTGAACATTGTGAAGGATACGCCATGACTGATGTTGAACATGTTTTAAAATTTCATGCTAAACATTTCATTGATTTTAATCTGCCACGCCCAAAAAGAAAACCACACATTCGTCCTCAATACAACAAAGAAGAAGAGTTAGTAAGAGCACATGAAATGAAAGCCACCTTAAATGATCAACAACGTTTGGCCTATACTGCAATCCATAAAGCTTTAGAGGATACAAGTGATAAGCCAAAGTGCTTTTTCCTTGACGGTCCCGGTGGAAGTGGGAAAACATATCTGTATCATCTATTGATTCATGAACTGAGAGGAGAAGGAGAAGTTGTCTCACCTGCAGCCAGTACAGGGATTGCTGCTAATCTATTGCAAGGAGGAAGAACTATCCATTCACTGTATGGCATACCAATACCAATTAATGAGACATCCGTTTCAAGAATCAAAAATGATACTGATGCGGCCCAACATTTGAAGACTACCAAACTCTTCATCATCGATGAGTCTACTATGTTGTCAAAATACGCTTTGCATGTAATTGATCAATTATTACGGGATGTCATGACAACTGATGTCTCCAAGAAAAATAAATTACCCTTTGGAGGAAAAGTCATTGTTCTGGGAGGAGACTTTCGGCAGTGTCTTCCTATCATCTCCCACGGAACAAGGACAGACATTGTAGAGAGCTGCATTAAATATTCACGACAATGGCAGCTTTTCAATCAATTGCCGCTCATTAACAACATGCGCTCCATTGATTCTGAATATAGCAATTGGTTAATTCAATTGGGAAATGGAGAATTGTCCAATGATTACAACCTTGGTGATGATGTCATTGAGATCCCGCAAGACATGATCTGCACTGGCTCTTTAATCTTGGACATATTTGGAGAAAACATTGTCATTGATGTGAATAATGATGAAAGTATTCAGAATGCTGCATCACATGCCATTCTTTGTCCCAAAAATGACGCTGTGGATTTGATCAATTCAAAAGTGATGGATTGTATTCCTGGAGAATACATGGAATATATGAGCCATGATTCCATTGATCCAGATGAGACGGAAAATCCTGAACAATATCCTGTGGAATTTCTAAATTCTCTAACACCAACAGGAATGCCTTCTCATCTCCTGAAATTAAAAGTTGGTACAATTATAATGCTTTTGCGTAATTTTAACAGCAGAAAAGGACTTTGCAACGGGACTCGGATGATTATTATTGCTTTGTTTGACAACTTGATACAAGCAAAAGTAATTTCTGGCTCGGATGAAGGAAATGTAGTCTTCATTCCAAGAATTGATCTCTGTCCATCAGAGACTGGATTGCCTTTCAAACTAAGACGTCGGCAATTTCCCGTGAAGCCTGCCTTTGCCATGACCATAAATAAATCTCAAGGACAAACTTTGGAGAAAGTGGGGATTTATTTGCCAGAACCTGTTTTTGGCCATGGACAATTATATGTGGCTTTCTCACGTGTGAAGAGACGATGCAATGTGAAGGTGAAAGTGGTGGATTCATGCATTCAAGGGAAATTGGTGCCTAACTGTGAGAAAGTCTTCACCAAAAATATTGTCTATCGGAATATTTTGGGATGAACTTTTGCATATTTTATATTTTTACCTTTTCTATTTAAAAAAAAAAAAAAAAAAAAAAAAAAAAAAAATTAGTTTAGTCTTTTCAATTTCAGTTTTTTATGTGCATAGTTTATACAATGTTTGTGGAAAAACACATTTTAGATTTCATTGGAGATGTGTATCATTCTGATTTTATCACAGGGTGATAGAAACCACTATTTAAAGCTCCAGTACACTACGTGCTGAGAGATTTGATTCTTATTCTTTAAAGGGAGAGGTTTTTGTGAACAGCTAAGAGACGGGTGGGACGGCTGTTCACACACATCTCATTACCAAGGTGTGTTCCACATGTTTAGATAGATAGGGACAAACATAAATTATTAATTAGATTCTACCACGACATTTTTCTTAGATTTTTTCACTTTGTTGAGGAATATACTAAATGATAATAATTGTACATGAAGGACTTATCAAGAACATACTTGCTGTAATTTTCATAATTGCATATATGTAATTTGTACTTAATTTGCAGTTTGTGCAGACAACATAGTTGTGGCAGTGTCATCCACATCAACTGCAGTCACCTGTGGTTAGTTAGTGGATGCATCTTATGCACCTGCTGAAGCTATGTTAACTCCATTTACTGTAGGTTAATTACAAGTTTTTTTGTTATTGCACGGATATTGCTGCAAGTCTGTAGTTGGTAACTCCTTCTGTATCAATTTACAAAATTTTATTATTTACATCACAATCCTCAAAAAATCTAAGAAAAATCCAGCAATTAAAAATATCTAAATTATATCAATTCGGATTTAGTTAGAGTAGGTCCCACCAGGCGTAAGGGCATCTTGACGCGATTGGTGGGCTGACACAAAGTGGCTGATACATATATTAGTACTGTTAATTCATCAATTCAAAAAATTGACATATTAAGAAGTATTGCTACTTTGTGTTCTAAGACCCTTACAACATAATAGTTCAATTTTCCTTAAATGATATCAACCATACTAATATATGTAGTTGGTGTAAAGATGTCATTGGAATAATTGGATTATTATTTGAAAATCTAAAAAAAACATTAAAAATATTCTAGACACCCGATGCATTTGCATCGGGCTCACAGCTAGTACATAATATTTGAATGAATACCACTTTGCTGTAGTTTGACACTAATTTTTGGAAAAGTGGTGACTCTTGTTAGGGAATATTTGCTGTGTGGTACATTCCTTCAGCAGGGCTTTCTGAGTAACATGCCTACACCTGTCAATCATCCTCCTTTTCCCTTTTTACTCCTCCTTCTCCTTTTACTTAATGAAGAAAACTGCTGCCACTTTTCCCCTTTACTTTATCCGTCTGTCAATTTATACTGAGTTTCACCCGCCTTTGATATTTAAGTGAATGTGAGCCACCTCCTATTTTGAACTGATTTTGAAGAGTGTCCAGGCTGGCACAAACCGTGTCTCATGCACCCATGCTATGCTATGAAACTATTTGTACTCTGGATAGATTGTTTGCTTTTTCCTAGTGTCTGGCACTAATATTAGCAGCTTGGCTGCTTTTAAACACCTTTTCAGACACATTTAAGGTGTTTTTTATTTGTTTCATGTTGTCTGCAATTGATTTCAATGGGGTTTGGAAGGTTTGGTGAACAAATCGGTGAACCGAACCGAACCTGAACTCTCAGGTGTTCGCTCATCTCTAATTGTTAGGAACGCTTTTTAAGGTAAATAAACTCTTGACTTGATACATCTACAATAATCATAAATGATAACATATATTTAGATACAAAGATTGAGAAACACATATTGATAACATTCAAACTATGTAAAAATGTAAAGTGTAGTACAAGGGTCAAAGTGCCACAGTGTCATCACTGTCCCCTGGTAGTGGTGTCACCAGAGAGCAACAAACAATATTCTCATCAGGCAACACACACACAACAAAAACACCTCCAAGCCAGAAGCGGGAGACCAAGCCCGGGTTCAGGGTGAGTTTCCCTATATATTCTGGTCTAGAGAGGAGGAAGTGCAGTTCAGTTCCTGTGAGGACTGTGTAGCAGACCTGGGTGTAAAGGAGCTGTGCTAAGCTCATCCCAAGGTCCACTGACTAACACCAAGGGTAAGGCTAGGGTCTGAGGAAAGGAGAGGAAGAAACACACCTGGAGGTTGAGCAGCACCGTGCTCTCCCCAAAAAGCAAGTGCATAGAACGGACACCGGAGTCCGAGACTGTGCAGGATCACACATCCCAGCAGTCAATACCGGAAGGTGGGGGTTCCAGATTCCCATCCACACTGTACCAGAAACACAGCAACGCATAGACTCCAGCAACACTGACACCCAGGTGCAGGGTAGAGAAAGTGAAGGACTCGAGTTGCCTGTTATACTGCTAACCGTCAGGAAGAGACAGGGCAAGCAGCCTAGCTTAAGCATCTGCATGAACCAAATTACAAGCGCAGCAAGGGAGCTAAAAGACCCGGCCGGATGAGAATAACCCCAAGTTGCTCTCCAGACTCCGTGGACAGCTTTTACCATCTGTTCTAGTAAAAGGGACTGAAAAAACTACAATAGTGAGTCTGACTGTAAATTGCGCCTGTTGCCTATAATCCACAGCAGAGACTTCCACCTGCAGAGCCGCCGACTACCAGGACAACAAGCACCGCTGGAGAAGCTGCAGCGACAAAGTAAGTGAACTGCACCAAACACAATCCCTCACCAGGCTCATCCATTACTACTACATCTGCCCTGGGAACCCTCAGCCCTACCCAAGGAGGGCTTACCATCCACGCTGCCCCAAGTCACAGTCCCCAGCAAGAATACAGCATCAGTGGTTCTACTAACCACATACCCCGGGTGGCATTACGACAAATTTCCCTGTAAATACTCCCTCTACTTGCTGTATTTGGGATGACAGGACCGGACCTGGAACCCTGACATCCCCCGTGAGACAGTATAGACCTGGTCTCGAGTAACCCGGTCCCTAGTGTGCGACACAAGCAACATGCAGTCTAGCATATTCATGTTGACACTTTGGAGAAAAAGCTTCTGAGTAGAGATAAGTGAACCTTTGGAAGCTCAAATTCGATTTGGTTTGGTTCTTTGAACTTGCAACGTTCGATAAACACAGCTGCCAAATATAGCTCAAATTGTTTTACAGTGAAGCCCTGCTTTTTTTTCACTGACATTAGCTTCTTACACTATTTCTTAGCAAGCTTCAGCACTACTGCAATACTCAGCATGCTTGCAAGCCCAGTAATGAACCTCAGACATCCTCATCATGACTTCTGTGAGGTTGTGTCAGATTTGATAAAGGGAATCATGCAGCTGTGAATCCCACTGTGGCTCTGGCATTTTGTTTTGTTTGATGCTTTTTTTATGCAAATTTTGAAAATCTGCATGTGGATCCTGAAGGCAGCAAAGTCTATGAGATTTCATAAGTGCTGTGCCAATGTCTTTTTTTTTCCTTGCAGATATGGTGCAGATTTTGGGGCAGAAAAAAGAAATCTGAACCACAAATGCAAAGAAACAAAAATACAATGTAGGCACAGCACAGCATTTTTGATCTATCATAGACTTTGCTGGCCTCAGGATAGACATTCAGATTTTCAAAATCTGCATGAAATAAAGCATCAAACAACACACCGTGACCACAGGGCCTGAGAGGGTCCAAGGAGAGCCACAGTTATAGTGAAAGGGCTCAAACTCTCCTCTTGCCCCCTGGCTACTTCCACAGAGACTTCTAGGGCAGGGGTTGCCAACCACAATCCTCAAGGTCTGAAAAAAAAGTGCAAGTTTTCAGGATTTTCATAGCAATGCACAGGTGCTAATTTCATCACCTACAGAGGTGATGATTCTAGCACCTTATGCAATGCAAAGGAAAAAATCCTGAAGACATGCACAGTTTGCAGCCCTTGAAAACTGTACTTGGCCAGCCCTGTTCTACTGGAGTATGTGTAGTGTCTTGCATCTCCATACCTCACACATTCAGACCTGCAGCTTGTTCACCAGTCTCTGTAGGGCAGTATCAAAGCACCTAAAGAAAACTTTAATGGTGGGTTTACACGTCCCAATATCGGGGCGATATCGTAGGCAACGGCGCGGAAGCGCGCATTTTTTGAGCGCTTTTCCCGATATCGCATCGGCGGTTTACACACTGCGATATCGGGAAACAACATCCCTACGATGCGTACGCCCACCAACCCAGTAACGACCATTTAACATGGGAGTTAATGGGTGAGGTGCGAGTACACATCGTAGTTGGGCTGTTACACGCTACGATGCTGCTACAATGGCCATGCGATATCGGGCAGTTGACTAGCACGCTCATTCAACCCCGATATCGTTTTGGCATCATTCCAGCATCGCGTTGTACATTCAAACCGTACAACGCGCGAACAATATCGGCTCCAACTCGCGAACCACATGACTTTTTGTCGGAGTTGAATCGGAGTTGGACGTCGATATCGCGGCGTGTAAAACCGCCATAAGCTATCTGCAAAGTACTGTGTAATGCCATCACGGTACCACTTTCAACTATAGTAGCAGACATGGCACTGGAAATGCACAAGTAAGATGCTTATCCATAGGGGCACACGTTTTCCATTGAGTGACAGGATTCAGATCTGAGAAATCAGTACTGGATTTTAATGTTTCCACACTCCTGTTGGGAAAATGCTTAGCTCCTAATGAAACCCTGTATGTGATGCTCTGCTGAACTAATGTCACTGTTACAAATTCACTTTTCCTAGCCAGAAGGTATAACAACTGGGTTGTGGTATGCAGCGAGGTGCAGTCATTATTGAAGCGTGACATTTTTGTAGGAGACATAATGAAGATGAAAACAAATAAGTTTATTCAGTTCATCATTCACCATCAATTTATCTGGAATGCTGAATAAGGCTAGGATCACACTTGCATGCGTTTTTTAAGGTGCTTTTTTCCAGCCTGCGTTTTAGGGCTGCGTTTTTGCTGTTAGCTGTGGGGCAGCCTTAAAAAACGCATGCAAAAACGCATGGTACCATTTAGTGCCATTGAAAAACGCATGCTTTTCCAATAGGGCCCAATGTTAAAAAAACACAAGCGTTTTTGAAAACGCACCAAAATATGCAGCATGCAGTATTTTTTGGTGCTGAGCCAAAAACGCATCCAAAAAATGCATGGCACTTTAGCCATGCGTTTTTGCCATTGGGGCATGTGTCTTTTGTATGGGGGTCTATGGATGCATTTTTCCATGCGTTTTTCAGAAAACGCATGTGTGAAAAACACATGGGAAAAATGCAAGTGTGACCCTAGCCTAAGGCTAGTGGGCACTGCAGTAATGCAAGGACAACTGTGATATGAATTACCGTATTTTTCGCATTATAAGACGCACTTTTGTTCCCCAAAATTTTGGGGGAAAGTGGGGGGTGCGTCTTATAATGTGAAGCAATACTTGTGTGGTGGGGGGGCTGTGGAGCGGTGTTCGGGGGCTCTCAGGCGGCTGTAGGAGGCTGCAGCAGTGGCCCCGTGATCACGTGGGGCCACTCATTATCTCCTGTAATATGCACTGCTTTCCGCTGTCAATCACCAGCGGGAGCAGCCCATACTGCAGGAGCGGGACCGCAGCCCAGCGGCTGCGGTCCCATGTGGATAGTCAGTGCTTTCCACGCAATGAAAGCGTCAAAAGCACTGACTATCCCAGGGAGCACAATCATACTCACCGCTTGCCTCGCTCCCTGCTGTCACGCCATCCCCGCTGTCTTGCCGGCATCCGGGTCCTGTGAGCGTCGCTGCAGAGTGACATCATCACCTACGCACTGCTCACAGTACCCGGATGCCGCCACAGCACAGAGAGCACAGAAAGCGGTGATAGCGCGGACAGTGAGGGGGCGAGGAGAGGGGTGAGTATGACATTGTTTATTATTTTAAATGTGCGGCAGCCTTATGGAGAGTGTGCAAGCACTATGGGGAGTATCCCAGCACTATGGAGAGTGTGCCAGCACTATGGGGAGTGTTCCAGCCTTATGGGGAGTGTGCCAGCACTATGGGGAGTGTGTCAGCCTTATGGGGAGTGTGCCAGCACTATGGGAAGTGTGCCAGCCTCATGGGGAGTGTGCCAGCCTTATGGGGACTGTGTGCCAGCCTTATATGGGGACTGTGTGCCAGCCTTACATGGGGACTGTATGCCAGCCTTATATCAGGACTGTTTGCCAGCATGGGGGACTGTGCCTGGATGGGGGGGACAGTGTGCCAAAATGAAGGCTATGTGGGGGATATATATACCAGTTTGGAGGACATATATATAAGACGGACACTGGCATTATAAGGTGAACCCCATTTAACATTAAAAATGATTTTTTTCCTCTTTTCCTTCATCACATGTGGGGGTGCGTCTTATAATCCGGTGCGTCTTATAAAGTGAAAAATACGCTATACATATAACACAGCTATGCACTTGCAAAAAGTCTGTATTATAAGTGTACAGCATGAAATGTGAGCCCCGTTGGGGACTGTGTTTCGAATGTATGTAAAGCGCTATGGAATTAATAGGTCTATATAAATATAAAAAATATTAGTATTATTAGTATTATTATTATGACATGAAATAGTGATTGCACATCTTCATGGAGTAATTTCCATACTATGGTGTTTCATCAGTGTGAAAAGACCTCTAAGATCATGGATGTGAAGCATATAATGGCCATATACTACTTTTATATGAAATGCTATCACATACAGTAAGTGTATAACAGATGGCCTCGCATGCTGCTAACCCTCTGCAAATAAAAAAAGTAAAAAAAACTTAAGGAAAAAACTATATACAAACATGCGAAAATACCCTGTCATAAATAAATAAATAAAAAGCATGTGCTATTAAAAAACAGGGTTCTTAGTACATCCTTTTTTGTAAAAGGTTACAAAGCCATCCCACCAACACCAAGGTGAACCCACTTTGGGACACCACCTACTCTAACTAATTTAAGAGCTGCTCATGTGTCAACTGACCTCAATGAAAGCAGCATGGTACATTCTTGCCCAAGTCACAAAATTGACTCATATCAGTAAGGGGGGGTGGCGCACGCCCTATCTTTTTTTAATAGCACTTGCTTTATATTTATTTATTTATGGCAGGGAATTTTCCACACATTTGTATATCATTTTTTTTTAAGGTTTAGCTTGTCTGATGGTCTGTGTGAACATGCTCTAACAAGGCATGGTCACTAATGTTTGCTTTGGCTCAATTTTTTGTTTGTATTTAATTCAGACCCTTTTTTTATTACAAGATAGGGAGTGCCCCACCCCCCTCTTACTGACCCGAGTACTTATATTGCCTCCCATTGCTGTGTATCCATTTTGGAATCTGGGCCACTCTGCACCATGCTTTCATTGAAGTTAGTCGACAGATGATCACATTTTATATTAGAGTATGTACCGTGCCGAAGTGGGTACACCTTGATGTTGGTGGGATCGCTTTGTACCTTTTTGTAAAAACATATGTACTAAGTACTCTACTTTTTTTAATAGCACTTGCTTTATATCAATTTATTTATGGCAGGGTATTTCCACATGTTTGTATATAGTTTTTTCCTTAAGATTTATTTTGTCTGGTGGTCAGTGTGAACAGTCTCTTACAGGCATGTTCAAAGTTTGCTCTGGCTCAGTTTTTTGTATGTATTTAATTCAGCCCCTTGTTTTATTACAAGATAGAGAGTGTGCCCTACCCCCCTCTTACTGAGCTGGGTGCTTATATTGCCTCCCTCTGCTGTATGTCCATTTTGGGATCCGAGCCACTCTGCACCCTGCTTTCATTGAGGTCAGTTGACACACGAGCATGGTTTAAATTAGTTAGAGTATGTACCATGCCGAAGTGGGTACACCGTGATGTTGGTGGGATAGCTTTGTACTTTTTTGCAAAATTATATGTACTAAGTTTTTTTTAATAGCACTTGCTTTTTATTTATTCATTCATTTATTTATTTATGGCAGGGTATTTTCACACCTTTGTATATAGATTATTCCTTAAGGTTTTTCTTGTCTGATGGTCAAGTGTGAACATCCTCTTACAGGCATGTTCACTAATGTTTGCTCTAGCTCAGTTTTTTGTATGTAAACTATTTAACCCTGCTGTTCTGTTCGGGTCCATATGACCCGAAATGAAATTTCAGACCCGGTAGATTATTTATTATGGGGATCTGAAACTTGTGATTAATTTACATTTCCTTATTTGAGGGGTTCTTACTATGAATGTTGTTTTTTTTGTTTACTTTTTGCTACACTCTGATTGTTAAACTTGTACTGTTCGGGTCAATATGACCCGGTAACATTTTATATTGTTCAACAGGTCACTAATTATTTCGATGAATAACTGGTAGCATTCCGAGGTAGGTGCCCATTCAGACAATATATACCAAGTTAGGCTGGTTTCACACTGCAGTTTTTTTCCTGATCAGGTTCCATCCGGTTTATGTGCCAAAATCATGAGTGTCTCCAAAACCCAGAATAGGTGTCAATCTTTCAATTATAGTTTTTTTCTGTAAGCTCCTCTCCTGGTTTTGGCACAAAAACCTGATCGAACCTGATTATGGAAAAAACTGCAGTGTGAAACCAGACTAAGGTCGGCTTCACACTGTGGTCAGGTCCGGTCCGGAGCTGTCCGGTGTAAACCGGACAGCCCCGGACCGGATTTTTGGCCCCATAGTATCCTAAGGGGGTGGATGGAGCCGGATGGCAGCTATCTGCCATCCAGTTTCCATCTGTTCAGGAGGATCTGGGGCAATCCGATGCTCCCTAACATGGGAGCTATGGGGCTGGATTGCCCTCCGATTCTGTGTTTAGATCCGGTCCAGGGCTGTCAGGTTCATCCATGACAGCCCTGGACCGGACCTGACCACAGTGTGAAGCTGCCCTAAGCCAGCAAAGTAGCTAAATAGCTAAAGTTTTATTGCCATTTTAACTTTTTAACTTTTTCCCAAACAAAGCCGCGTTCACCAACTTTTTGGGAAAGCTTTCGGGTTCCCGGTCCCTGAGCCAAATTCGCCATGTTCGTGACCAATTTTCAATTGGCGAACATGTTCGAGCAAAGTTTGCTGATCACTATTTCTGAGCTCCTTAGTGATATATACAGCGGATATGGAGTTCTGCATCAGAGAAATGGAACTAAACCATATATAATAATGTGTAGTGAAAATAATTAGCCCCCCATTTTGCACTTAAAAACAACATTATTTTAGAGATTTACTGTAAAAAAATATTTTGGCATCATTTAGTTATTATAATCCCTGTGTTCATTTTTCATTTATAATCTATGTCCTTTTACCTTCCAAAAGATTTCTTGGCTTGTTCAGTCTTCATTCCATTCACAGGGCAGTTTTATCATCCCACCACTGCTGATTAACTGAGGGAAATATTAGAAATGACACTTTTACATCAGTTTGATACTTAAAATGATTAGTTTGGGTACTAAATATACAATGCTAATTACAGAAAAGTCTAAGGATAGACAAACCTTCGCCTGAAATCATACATCTCTCTGTTGCCTCACCATCATTTATACTGCATTTTTTACCCTTTCATTTTCAGATAATTTCATTTTTGATAATCTCCAATTAGGAAGCGTTAATATCATTTCCTTTGATGTTAGATGAGAATTAAAGCCTTGGCAAATTGGAGACTTCCATCTAGTTAATAGCTACAATATTCAGAGCAGAACTAATTGTCCTCTCTTGGAATAGATACAACTGCACCTTCCTTTCTGACACCAGAGCAAGAATTCAATTTGGCCCCCCTCCTTCTCCAAGTAAGCCATTTCAGTAGATGTCATGTGACTTCATAAATGTGATTTGAATCCTTAGGCCAAGTTCACATTGAATGTGTGCTGTCCATTTAACGGATCTGTCAAACGAATACATTTTGAATAACGTAAAAAATTCTTATTTTGGTACATGAAAACGCATGCGTTAACACAAGGGTATGCATTTGATGATTTTGGTGTATTTTTCTACTGTATCTGTTTGCATGTGATTCTTCATTGCAATAAGGTTTGTTCAAAATTTTTTTTTTTTTTTCAAAACGTCGTCAGTGTATGTGATTGGGCACATTTGCCATTTTGTAAGCATTGGGTGTACTAGTAGCAAGATGATTGTGTTTGTGCTTGTATGATATTGCCTAATGTTATTGCAATAAAGACAGATAAGACATGTTTTCCGAAGGAAAAAGTGGGTTATTGAAGTAAACTTTTTTCGGAAAAATAGGGTGCCTTTGTCTAGGGTCAGACTGCCGTTAATAGCTGATTTT
>JARQOC010003544.1:0-15677 GCA_033576535.1 Allobates femoralis | reverse complement strand
CCTAGGCGGGGAAGAAAGGACACGGGTTCGTCAACTCAGGTACACCATGGTTTAAAACATACCACCTGGGATCCACTTGCAGCCACTTGTAGAGATACCTGTTATTTTAAGATCTGATGTTGGACTGTGAACTTTGTCTGCCTGTAGGGAGCTTTGCCAACTCAGCCACACTACCATCTACCTCCGGCAGACTGTGGTCTCTGGCATCACCAGATGCTACAGGTGGCGTCACATGACAAACTCTTATCCCCTGTAAATACACCCCTTTTTGAAGTGTCATCGAGGCCACGGGCTCAGGCGCTGCCACCCGTGACATCCCAAGAATCCCACCGAGCCTGATACCCGAGTACCCCAGGGCCTGGGGCTCGAAATATGTATCAAGCTTCCAGGACCTGTGCCATTTGACTTGTCATGTGACTCAGCCTGTCAAATGCGCAGGCTCTAGTAGGATGATACCCACAGGTTCTGCTGATGCCCAGGAGAAAGACATCACCACGGGATCACCGTGGCTCGCTGAGGAGGGTGAGAAAGTGTCTGTGTATGTCTGTGTGCCTACCTTTTTGTGTGTCTGTCCCCTTATTTGTGCTGCGTTTTTGTGCTGGAATTGTATGTGCACAAACACAGCACAAACGCAATACATCTATGCTGGTTTTGTTTTTACACAGCTGCATTTGTGTAGCTGACAAATGCAGCACAGACACAGCACACAAAAATATGTCCAGTGGGCACATATCCATAGCTATGTAAATACCATCTACTTCTTCACTATCTAAAAAAGCAGATACAAGAGTCTAATGCAAATTCACACTGCCCATTAGCTCACCATGTAGTGTTTTACATGCAGGCTGACAGACTGAAAATCAATTATCTTCTATAATCAGCTTTTAAAAGAAGTGCAATTTGCCGACCACTCCTTCAAAATCTTGTTCACAGAAGTCATATGTTTAATCTGTATTCACTATCAACAATCAGAAAGCTATGTGAGATTACTCATCTGCCCCTGATACTGTCAGGCCCACTCGCGCTCCTGGGTATCTCACTATCAGAGGTTCCCTCCCCATCGCAGCCTATTGTGTTTAATATTCTGGTTGCTGCTAGACTATGCCTGGCGGCGCATTGGAAGTCACCGGGGGTGCCATCTAGAGAAGAGTTGATTTCTAGACTCAATCTCCACTACTGCTATGAATCTCTCTCTGCGCCCTCTCTTTCTAAAAAGAACAAGGTTCTTACGTGGTGGGACCCCTGGACTTCCTCTCCCCTCGCCTCGGATATTCATGCCCATCTTTTACAGTAAACCATTGCACTTGTTATAATTTTGTGAAATCGTGGTCTTGTTTTGAACTTATTTGAACTCATTTACATACTGTATAATCATTGTCTGTACCTGAATTGGTCCCTCTCCCCCCCTTTTTTTTTTCCTTCCTTTCTTTTGTATGTTCCCCGAAGGTCTGACCCTCATTTGTTTGGTTTTGTATATTATGATTAATGTTCAATAAAAAGTTAATTGGTAAAAAAAAAAAAACAATCAGAAAGCTTTAGTGCTCCACTGACATCAGTGCACGCTAAATATATTAAAGGAGTGCTCAGAGAAATGTACAAAAATATATAACTAAAATGAAGTATTTTTAAATACTACACATTTTACTAAGTACCTTTATTTGGCAAAAATGAAGCAAAAAGGTAATCTTTAGTATGGTTACTGTTGGCATTTGAAATATGTGAGCTCCCAGCAGTTTCCCAACCGTCCCACGTGCAAGGACCAGCTACATAAAGACATCTAGTATAGACAGACATAGGGTGAGGGAAGCATTCTGTCAGGTATCGTGAACACGCATTCCTCTGTCCACTGAACCTGACAGGACCAACAGAGGAGCGGAGCAACTAAAGCATGAAATAACCTTTCTAGTTGACTGATAGTGATATTTATCTCAACTGCTAACAGGTTTATTGGAGGGAAGGAGGATGGCATGGAGCTACTGGAATAAACTATATAAACTATCCTCCACTTGTCCTGTCAGGTTCAGTGAACAGAGGAATGCGCGTTCACGATACCTGACAGGATGCTGCCCTCACCTGATGTCTATCTATAGTAGAGGTCTTTACATAGCACATCCTAAGACATGGGATGGCTGGGAAACTGCTGGGAGCTGACATATTTCACATGCCGATAGTTCCCTAACTAAACATTTACCTTTTTTACTTGATTTTTTCTAAATAAAGGTACTTAATAAAATTTGTAATATTTAATATACTTTATTTTAATTATTTTTGTTTGTACATTTCTCAGAATACTCCTTTAATGTATATTGGAGAATAGCATTTATACAGAAGAAACAAAACAATGCAGATAAGCTGCAAATCATTTATACTGTGTTTTTTTTTTAGATAGCAGATCTCTGTGAATCTTACATGGCTATTCCATTGTATATGCCCTATTTGACACATCGGGATATTGTGATCAGGTTATAAATCAATCTCTCGATCTTCAATTGTGAATAGCATGATTTAGCCACAGTATTGACACTTTCTGTACTGTATATGCCATTTTTTGTCATAACTTGAGATTATTTGCACCCTTGTGTATATATTTCAGCACCTTTGCAGTCAGTCACTTTGTACAGCAGTTCTCTGCTTTTTTAATTGTTTTTATCATTGTCCATATATCTTGTTTTTGTTATGATTTTTCACTAATAAAATGATATTTATACTTATATTTATATTCTACTGGCTTTGATCCCAATCCATTTTCCACGCTACTTTTTCTTTTGATTTACTGAATTGCCCTTGGCGTGGGATTGGTGATCCTGACTGTGCCGCCCCCATCTTTTTCTTTTTTTTCAAACAGTAGGAATACTGTCAAATGGGTAACTCCACAAACTGAAATTATAGATGAAGGGTTAATAAATCAACAAAATCGAAAAGACTAAACCCTTAAAATGAAATTTTATTACTGAATATTTAAAAATGAATACATCACATACAACATAACTGTCACGCTTAGACTAAGGGGAATGTCCGACTATTGTGCGTGATAGTGAGCACGGACCTACGATGTCCGCCACACAACAAAAAACAACAGACAGGGAGACATCAGAGGGATGAACACAGAGGATGGCCCTGCTCATAGGGAACGAGAGAGAAGTGACCTCCTTCACACACTTGCGGCTGTGCCCTGATCTCCCTATCGTCCCTATACGAGTTCTTTCAACTCAGCGGTCGCGCAGGATACCTAGACCCTCCGCTGTTCCTGATGTTAGCCCTCAATAGGGAATGGACGAAGGGATTGCTAGTACCATCCACTACAATAAAAGAAACAAGAGGTAAGGGGAAGACAGGCTAGGAACAACAGGGCAGCAACTTCACGCCTGCAGTCAATTCTCCAGAGAGCAGACGGCTTGGCAACAAGAGGTTCTCCAGAGAGCTCCCTTCACTTCAGGAGCTTTGGGCTGAATGAATTCAATCACTAGTAGGGCATGCTGGGACTATGGGATATAATAAGGGGAAAGAGTAATTAAAGAATGGCCACACCTGAACAAGACCTGGATAGCTTCCTGGCAGCAGACTGACATTAACTCGTCAAGTGCCAAAGGAAAAAAGCACGTTTAATATGAAGTCTCAATAAAGACATGAGACAGAGGGCCAAAACTCGTCACAAGTCTCTGAGGTAATAGCGACCATCGTTACAATAACTTAATCAGAGAGAATCAAGTAAAATTGGAGGGGCGAGAACGGCAAATAATATACATCTCTTTCCACTTCCTTCCTAACAACAGAGATCAGCAACCTCATGCTATTCCAACGTTTACCAACTTTATATCTCACTTTCCTTGCTCCTTATCTGTACCAATAGGATAGATCGATCAAGGATAGAAGAATGTAACACAATCAATTTCCCTATGTCATTATCATAAAAATGGAAGAAGTCTATAAAGAACAGAATCTATTCTTTTACATGAAAAAGGTGATGTCAAAGAGGAGGGGTACACTGGGAATGCCAGTGAGAGGTGTGGCACACTGCGTATGATCCTATTAATCAGGCAACAAATATACTAGACAGCAAATATCATCATCGATCATTTAGCCAAAAATTCATTGGCACAAAGACTTACATATAATTAAGATTAATATGTCCCTTATTGGACATTCCACCAGACAAATAATTTATACACGTACCGCAGATTAGTTATTATACAGTTGTGGCCAAAAGTATTGACACCCCTGCAATTCTGTCAGATAATACTCAGTTTCTTCCTGAAAATGATTGCTATCACAAATTCTTTGTTATTATTATTTTCATTTAATTTGCCTTAAATGAAAAAACACAAAAGCGAATGAAGCAAAAAGCAAAACATTGATTATTTCACACAAAACTCCAAAAATGGGCCAGACAAAAGTATTGGCACCCTCAGCCTAATACTTGGTTGCACAACCTTTAGCCAAAATAACTGCGATCAACCGCTTCCGGTAACCATCAATGAGTTTCTTACAATGCTCTGCTGGAATTTTAGACCATTCTTCTTTGGCAAACTGCTCCAGGTCCCTGATATTTGAAAGTTTGAACTGCTGTTTTTAGATCTCTCTACAGGTGTTCTATGGGATTCATGTCTGGACTCATTGCTGGCCACCTTAGAAGTCTCCAGTGCTTTCTCTCGAACCATTTTCTAGTGCTTTTTGAAGTGTGTTTTGGGTCATTGTCCTGCTGGAAGACCCATGAACCAGAGGGAGACCCATCTTTCTCACACTGGGCCCTACATTATGCTGCAAAATTTGTTGGTAGTCTTCAGACTTCATAATGCCATGCACATGGTCAAGCAGTACAGTGCCAGCGGCACAAAGCAACCCCAAGACATCAGGGAACCTCCACCATGTTTGACTGTAGGGACCATGTTCTTTTCTTTGAATGCCTCTTTTTTTACTCCTGTAAACTCTATGTTGATGCCTTTGCCCAAAAAGCTCTACTTTTGTCTCATCTGACCAGAGAACATGCTTCCAAAACGTTTTAGGCTTCCTCAGGTAAGTTTTGGCAAACTCCATCCTGGCTTATTTATGTCTCGGGGTAAGAAGTGGGGTCTTCCTGGGTATGCTGCCATACAGTCCCTTTTCATTCAGACGCCGACGGATAGTACGGGTTGACACTGTTGTACCCTCGGACTGCAGGGCAGCTTGAACTTGTTTAGATGTTAGTCGAGGTTCTTTATCCACCATCCGCACATCTTGCGTTGTAATTTCTCGTCAATTTTTCTTTTCCGTCCACATCTAGGGAGGTTAGCCACAGTGCCATGGGCTTTAAACTTCTTGATGACACTGCACACGGTAGACACAGGAACATTCAGGTCTTTGAAGATGGACTTGTAGCCTTGAGATTGCTCATGCTTCCTCACAATTTGGTTTCTCAAGTCCTCAGACAGTTCTTTGGTCTTCTTTCTTTTCTCCATGCTCAATGTGGTACACACAAGGACACAGGACAGAGGTTAAGTCAACTTTAATCCATGTCAACTGGCTGCAAGTGTGATTTAATTATTGCCAACACCTGTTAGGTGCCACAGGTAAGTTACAGGTGCTGTTAATTGCACAAATTAGAGAAGCATCACATGATTTTTCTAACAGTTCTAATACTTTTGTCCACCCCCTTTGTTATGTTTGGTGGAATTAGATCCAATTTGGCTTTAGGACAATTCTTTTTGTGTTTTTTCATTGAAGACAAATTAAATGAAGATAATAATACCAAAGAATTTGTGATTGCAATCATTTTCAGGAAGAAACTGAGTATTATCTGACAGAATTGCAGGGGTGTCAATACTTTTGGCCACAAGTGTACATAGACATCTGGTCCGCATTTTTATCATTTATAGCATAAACCATCTATCTGAAGACAGACATACAGCATAAACCATCTATCTTGAGACAGATATATAGACATATAGACAGATGTCTTGAAAAAAGCTGCCCAACTGCGTTTTTCAGGACATCTGTATATATTTCTGTCTCAAGATAGATGGTTTATGCCATATTTGATACAATTCAGACCAGATCTCTACGTAAAATAACTGATCTGTGGTTCTACAGTGACTGAAACCCTCTGGTAGCAGGTTGTCCAGATGAAGGCCAAAGAGGTCAACCTGTCAGACATAGCAACAGACGTTTGTCATTCCAATCAATAAGTCTGATTTCTAGAATATTGTGTCTTTACTACATCACAAACTCTTTCAAGTCACCTAACTAGGCTGATCACTCTTGAAAGACAAATGCACGAGAGGACAGAATAATGCAGAGAATTTCCATGGGTAATTGTTTCAACACTGCAGCTGGAATAGCTTTCCAGTTTAGCACTGAACAGGGTAAGGGTCTGTCTCATCATACAGTGTCACGATGATGAAGAGCATTTGGACTGAAAGCTCACTCTGCAGTGACCAAACTTTTCATTAGCAGAAGGAATAAAAAGGCTAGACTTACCTTTGGTAAGGAGTAGTGTTGAGCGAACATGCTCGGCACTACTCGTTACTCGCACGAGTATCACTGTACTCGGGCGACTCGCCGAGCACCGAGTAATCTCGCGATACTCGTGCTGTGCTCGTGGTCGTCATCTCTCCATGTTGGCGCTCTTTTGAGAGCCAGCCCACGTGCAGGGATTGGCTGACAGACCACTGCAATGCCACAGCCCTGTTGGTTGTGGTATAGCAGTGATTGGCCGGCCTGCACAGCGTCACTGAGCCTTTATAAGTCCCGGCGCGCTGTGCTCGGCACACAGCCTTCCAGACAGTGAGTGTAGGGAGAGTGTCTGCTGCTGATTAGGGACAGATTTGCGGCCCTCATAGGTAGATCCGGATCAGGGCTGCAAACTGCTGCTGACCACAACAGTCCTTCTCAGGACTAATCTAGGAGGACATAGGCAGGGTGATCCAGATCGGAGTCCAAGATTTCCAGTGACCAGAACAGTCCTTCTCAGGACTAATCTAGGAGGATATAGGCAGGGTGATACAGATTGAAATCCAAGCTTTTCTGTAACCATTAGAGTCACCACACTCTTGTACTTAGTACCTTAATACAGGTTAGGGACTAAAATCCTCTCTTCAAACCATTACAGTCACCAGACAGGTGTACGTACTACCTTAATACAGGTTAGGGAACTAAAATCCTAACTCTTGTCATCAAAACAGTCACCAGACAGGTGTACGTACTACCTTAATACAGGTTAGGGACTAAAATCCTCTCTTGAACCATTACAGTCACCAGACAGGTGTACGTACTACCTTAATACAGGTTAGGGAACTAAAATCCTAACTCTTGTCATCAACACAGTCACCAGACAGGTGTACGTACTACCTTAATACAGGTTAGGGACTAAAATCCTCTCTTGAACCATTACAGTCACCAGACAGGTGTACGTACTACCTTAATACAGGTTAGGGAACTAAAATCCTAACTCTTGTCATCAAAACAGTCACCAGACAGGTGTACGTACTACCTTAATACAGGTTAGGGACTAAAATCCTCTCTTCAAACCATTACAGTCACCAGACAGGTGTACGTAGTACCTTAATACAGGTTAGGGAACTAAAATCCTAACTCTTGTCATCAAAACAGTCACCAGACAGGTGTACGTACTACCTTAATACAGGTTAGGGACTAAAATCCTCTCTTCAAACCATTACAGTCACCAGACAGGTGTACGTAGTACCTTAATACAGGTTAGGGAACTAAAATCCTAACTCTTGTCATCAAAACAGTCACCAGACAGGTGTACGTACTACCTTAATACAGGTTAGGGACTAAAATCCTAACTCTTGTCATCTCAACAGTCACCACACTGTTGTACGTCATACGTTCATACAGGTTAGGGAACTAAAATCCTAACTCTTGTCATCTCAACAGTCACCACACTGTTGTAAGTCATACCTTTATTCAGGTTAGGGAACTAAAATCCTAACTCTTGGCATCTCAACAGTCACCACACTGTTGTAAGTCATACCTTTATTCAGGTTAGGGAACTAAAATCCTAACTCTTGTCATCTCAACAGTCACCACACTGTTGTAAGTCATACCTTTATTCAGGTTAGGGAAATAAAATCCTAACTCTTGTCATCTCAACAGTCACCACACTGTTGTACGTCATACGTTCATACAGGTTAGGGAACTAAAATCCTAACACTTGTCATCTCAACAGTCACCACACTGTTGTAAGTCATACCTTTATTCAGGTTAGGGAACTAAAATCCTAACTCTTGTCATCAAAACAGTCACCAGACAGGTGTACGTACTACCTTAATACAGGTTAGGGACTAAAATCCTAACTCTTGTCATCTCAACAGTCACCACACTGTTGTACGTCATACGTTCATACAGGTTAGGGAACTAAAATCCTAACTCTTGTCATCTCAACAGTCACCACACTGTTGTAAGTCATACCTTTATTCAGGTTAGGGAACTAAAATCCTAACTCTTGTCATCAAAACAGTCACCAGACAGGTGTACGTACTACCTTAATACAGGTTAGGGACTAAAATCCTCTCTTCAAACCATTACAGTCACCAGACAGGTGTACGTAGTACCTTAATACAGGTTAGGGAACTAAAATCCTAACTCTTGTCATCAAAACAGTCACCAGACAGGTGTACGTACTACCTTAATACAGGTTAGGGACTAAAATCCTAACTCTTGTCATCTCAACAGTCACCACACTGTTGTACGTCATACGTTCATACAGGTTAGGGAACTAAAATCCTAACACTTGTCATCTCAACAGTCACCACACTGTTGTAAGTCATACCTTTATTCAGGTTAGGGAACTAAAATCCTAACTCTTGTCATCAAAACAGTCACCAGACAGGTGTACGTTCTACCTTAATACAGGTTAGGGACTAAAATCCTAACTCTTGTCATCTCAACAGTCACCACACTGTTGTACGTCATCCTCTCCTAAAACCATTCAAGTCACCAGACTGTTGTACGTCATACCTTGATACAGGTTAGGGACTAAAATCCTCTCCTGAAAGCATTACAGTCACCAGACTGTTCTATGTCATACCTTGATACAGGTGAGGGACTAAAATCCTCTCCTAAAACCATTCAAGTCAGCAGATTGTTGTACGTCATACCTTGATACAGGTTAGGGAATAAAATCCTCTCCTAAAACCATTCAAGTCACCAGACTGTTGTACGTCATACCTTGATTACCTTGATACAGGTTAGGGAACTAAAATCCTAATCTCTTGTGATCTGAACAGTCACCAGACTGGTGTACGTCATACCTTGATACAGGTTAGGGACTAAAATCCTCTCATGTGACTGTTGTCGCAGTATACAAGCAAAATGCGCAAGGGCGTTGGCAAGGAACAAGGAGGTGAACGTGATGGTGGTGCAGGCAGAGGCCGAGGTCGTGTGCAAGCACTAATTTCGCAACAATAAAGTGGCACATCTACTCGCTCACACGTCCTGTCCCAAATTGTTGGGGCCCGCTGCAGTACTACGCTCTTGAACCAACACTAGTGTCAACAGCTTGTTACTTGGATAGCGGATAATGCTTCAAGTCTGATTGGCACCTCCACAAACACCCTGTCTTCCACACGGTCAATTGTCAGTAGCCGTGATACTGCACTGCACATTTCCCAACCTGATCCTCCTTCCTACCAACTGGCTGAGTGCACGTCCACGGACATTACTGATCCCACACTTGGACACTCGGAAGTCCAGAAGTGTGTACCCATGGGTCAGTGGAGGTACATGGCAAATTCCCATTACAAAATTTAAATTCAGTTGTCATTTGTTGGTGGTGTGGTGAAGTCTGGCCCAATCCAACCCTTGTTCATCTTGATCTCAGTCAGCCTGTCAGCTTTTTCAGTTGACAGGCGGTTGCGTTTATCAGTAATGATTCCACCTGCAGCTCTGAAAACACGCTATGACAAAATGCTAGCGGCAGTGCAGGCCAGGACTTCCAAGGCGTTAGAGAGCCAATTCATGCCACGTGTCCAGCTTGGAGACCCAATAATTGTAAGGCACAGAGGAATCTCGCAGTACAGTTGTTCGATTGGCAAGGTACTCCTTCAGCATCTGACCAAACTTAGCATTTCTTGTGGCACTACCCCGCACCTCAGGGGCTGTGGTACGTGAGGGGCTAAGAAAACTGTCCCACCTCCTAAAGACTGTTCCCCTACCTTTGGCGGATTGGACTTGTGCCCCTCTCGGCCGAACGCCTTGGTTGTCCACCGATTCCTCACCTATGCCGCTAGCGTTTTGTGAGGGGAATGATTAGCCTACTTCCGTGACTATGGCCTTCTGGAACTACTGCGTTTTGGCTGACCTCTCCGCCTCAGGAATGACAGACATTAATTTCTCCTTGTACCGTGGGTCTAACAGTGTTGCCAACCAGTACTGATTGTCGGCCAAGATGTTCTGAACGCGAGGGTCACGAGGCAGGCAGCTTACCATAAAGTCAGCCATGTGCGCCAGACTCTTAACACCCATCACTTTAGTATCCAGACCAACACGATGACTGAACATGCTGTCCTCCTCCTCCTCCTCCTCCTCATCTCCCCTGTCCTCTGCCCAGCCACGCTGAATCGAGGGTATCACTGGTGTGCATGTCATATCCTCAATTTGGCCAGAGAGTTGCTCCATGTCTTCATACTCCTCCTCCCCGTCATAGTCCTCCACTGCACGTTGTGATGAGATGAGGCTGGACTCTGTGTTTTCACCCACACCCACTACTGTTTCTTGCTCCAAGTCATCGCGCTCGGCCTGCAATGCATCCTCTTTGTTTTTCAGCAGAGACCATTTTAGAAGGCAGAGTAGTGGTATGGTGACGCTAATAATGGCGTCATCACAGCTCACCATCTGTGTGGAGTCCTAAAAGTTTTGGAGGACGGTACATAGGTCCGACATCCATCTCCACTCCTCAGGTGTTATGTGTGGAGTTTGAACCATTTTCCCGACGGCTTAGGTGATGCAGGTAGTCAACAACTGCCCTCTTCTGCTCACATATCCTGACCAACATGTGCAGAGTTGAATTCCAACGCGTGGGGACATCACACACCAGTCTGTGGGCCGTAAGACGCTAACGGCGCTGAAATCCGCAAAGTTCGGCTGAAGCAGCAGGTGACTTGCGAAAATGTGCAGACAGACGGCGAACTTTTACCAGCAGTTCAGACAGCTCTGGGTATGACTTTAGAAACCTCTGAAACACCAGGTTGAGCACGTGGGCCACGCATGGAACATGCGTCAGCTGGCCTCGCCTCAAAGCTGCCACCAAGTTCCGTCCATTGTCACACACGACCTTTCCTGGCTTTAGGTTCAGAGGTGTGAGCCAGTGATCTGCCTGCTGTTTCAGAGCTGTCCACACCTCTTCTGCATTGTGGGGTTTGTCACCTATGCAGACTAGCTTCAGCACAGCCTGTTGACGCTTCGCAGAGGCAGTGCTGCAGTGCTTCCAGCTTGGGACTGGTGTGGAGGGTACAGTGGATCAGGATGAGCAGGAGGAGGAGGAGGACGCTGAAGAGCATGACATTCCGGAGCTGTAGAGTGTCGGTGAAACCCTGACAGAGGTAGGGCCTGCTATCCTTGGTGTGGGAAGGACGTGTTCCGTCCCTCGATCAGACTGTGTCAGAGCCTCCACAATATTAACCCAGTGTTTTGTCAAGGAGATGTAGCGGCCTTGCCCACAAGCACTTGTCCACGTGTCTGTGGTTATACACTTCAGCCCCTGACCTTACCCCTGCGGTATTAAAGAACAGCAATGACTGTCTACCTCCAGTTTCCAATATCATGTCCACTCTCTATTTGAAACTAAACCTTTCCAAAACTGAACTTCTTCTGCTCCACCCATCCACTAACCTCCCTAAATCGGACATCTCTCTCTCAGTTTGTGGCACCACGATAATGCCTAGGCAGCAGGCTCGTTGTCTGGGTGTTATGTTTGACACCGATCTCTCCTCCTCCCACACACAATGTCTCGTCCGCTCATGTCACTTACACTTGAAGAATATCTCCAGAGTCCGTCCCTTTCTCACCCTGTAAACAACAAAAACCCTCACCGTGGCCCTAATCCATTACAGCCTTGACTATTGCAATTCTCTATTAAGCGGCCTCCCCCTCACCAGAGTTTCTCCTCTCCCGTCCATCCTTAATGCAGCAGCCAGGATCACCCATCTGGCCAATCGTTACTCAGATGCCTCTGCTCTGTGCCAGTCATTGCACTGGCTGCCCGTATACTACAGCATCCAATTCAAATTGCTTCTTATCACCCACAAAGCTATTCACAGTGCAGCACCCCTCTACCTCTCCTCCCTCATCTCTGTCTATCACCCCACTCGCCCTCTACGTTCCTTAAATGACCTTCGACTGACATCGGTAATAATCCGATCCTCCCAGTACCGGCTCCAAGACTTCTCCAGAGCTGCACCAAACCTCTGGAATGCTTTACCAAAAGAAATCAGGACTATCCACAACTTGCATGGCTTCAGACGATCCCTAAAAAAGCATCTTTTTAAGGCGGCCTATCATACTCCCTTATAGAAGTCCTTTGTACTGTAGATAGTGGGCTATCCCTCTGGACATTACTCTTCTACAAACTCCACCAAACCAAAAAGGTCTACACAGACTGTATAATGACCATCCATGTAAGCTTAGTTCTATGCCCCATTTCCTCAAGATGCCTGGACCATCCGTGCAATAAGCCCCTGTACCTTGTGCAACCCCTATCCCGTTGTAGATTGTAAGCTCTTTTGAGCAGGGTCACCTTCATTTCTTGCTTTATTTTTTGTATTTTCTTTTTTACATTGATTCTATGCCTATTGTTTTGTATCCAATTATTCTACTGTATTTGTTCTGTACTGTAATTACTTACTGTATTATATTTTCTGTACTCTAACCCTACATTGTAAAGCGCTGCGTAATATGTTGGCGCTATATAAAGAAAGCTGTATTATTATTATTATTATTATTAGGTGGACTTTGGCTGAAACAGCGTTGTTCAGGGCACGTGTGATGCTGTTGGACACGTGGTTATGCAATGCGGGGACGGCACATCTGGAGAAATAGTGGCGGCTGGGGACCGAGTAACGTGGGACAGCAGCCGGCATCAGGTCGCGGAATGCTTCCGTCTACACCAGCCGGAAAGGCAACATTTGTAGCGCAATGAGTTGCGAAATGTGATCATTCAGGACTGTGGCATGTGGGGCGTTGGCAGCGTATTTGCGCCTGCGTTCAAATGTTTGCTGAATGGATAATTGAACACTGCGCTGGGAAAAGGACGTGCTTGATGGTGGTGTAATTTGGACGTGGGCAACTTCAGGTGCAGGGACGGAGGCTTGTTCGCGGCCAGCTTGGACAGGGGATTGGCTCGCACGCACAACAGGCAAAGACGTAGCAGTGACATCAGCAAGCACCGCTTCTCGACTCTGTTGTAGTTTCCACAAAGTCGTGTGCTTGGCTGACATGTGCCTGATCATGCTAGTGGTGGGCAGGCTGCTACTTTTCGTACCCCTGCTGATGCTGGCATGGCAGGTGTTGCAAATGGCCTTTTTAGAGTCATCTGGAGCCAACTGAAAATACTGCCAGACTCGGGAAGACCTAACATTTGCACAGGCACCTTGTGTCGTGTTGTTGTTCCGGGGAACGGTTGCCTGCCTTATGCCTGCGTACCCGACCCTGCTTCGTACTGCCTGTTGGGATGCTATGCCTCCCTCCCCCTGTGCACTGCTGTCCTCGCTCTGCATATACTCCTGCCAGGTTGGGTAAGCTACTGGATCATCCACCACGTTGTCTTCCTATTCCTTGGCTAATCGCTGGACTGCTCCTCCTTCTCCTCATGTGGCACCATGATGACCGTTACAATAGTTTGGCTGTAGTTTCAGGTATACCCACAGTGGTAAATTTTTACGCCCATTCTTTTTGAATGGGCATTACAAAGACAGGATACCCGCATCTTTTCTATGTGAAAAATGTTTTGAGGCCCTCCAGCACGTCTCTATCCAGGGACAAAGAGGAGCCTCACAATTTTTGGCTGCCCTGACCAAAGGGCTATTCTAAAATACACCCACTTGAGGGTTACAGGCCCTACTACAAGTCTGTAAGCATGGGTCATTGTTGAACCTCCCAATTTTTGGCTGCCCTGACCAAAGGGCTATACTACAATACACCCACTTGAGGGTTACAGGCCCTACTACATGTCTGTAAGCATGGGTCATTGTTGAACCTCCCAATTTTTGTCTGCCCTGGCCAAAGGGCTATACTACAATACACCCACTTGAGGGTTACAGGCCCTACTACATGTATGTAAGCATGGGTCATTGTTGAACCTCCCAATTTTTGGCTGCCCTCACCAAAGGGCTATACTAAAATACACCCACTTGAGGGTTACAGGCCCTACTACATGTATGTAAGCATGGGTCATTGTTGAACCTCCCAATTTTTGTCTGCCCTGGCCAAAGGGCTATACTACAATACACCCACTTGAGGGTTACAGGCCCTACTACATGTCTGTAAGCATGGGTCATTGTTGAACCTCCCAATTTTTGTCTGCCCTGGCCAAAGGGCTATACTACAATACACCCACTTGAGGGTTACAGGCCCTACTACATGTCTGTAAGCATGGGTCATTGTTGAACCTCCCAATTTTTGTCTGCCCTGCCAAAGGGCTATACTACAATACACCCACTTGAGGGTTACAGGCCCTACTACATGTCTGTAAGCATGGGTCATTGTTGAACCTCCCAATTTTTGGCTGCCCTGGCCAAAGGGCTATACTACAATACACCCACTTGAGGGTTACAGGCCCTACTACATGTCTGTAAGCATGGGTCATTGTTGAACCTCCCAATTTTTGGCTGCCCTGGCCAAAGGGCTATACTACAATACACCCACTTGAGCGTTACAGGCCCTACTACATGTCTGTAAGCATGGGTCATTGTTGAACCTCCCAATTTTTGGCTGCCCTGACCAAAGGGCTATACTACAATACACTCACTTGAGGGTTACAGGCCCTACTACATGTCTGTAAGCATGGGTCATTGTTGAACCTCCCAATTTTTGGCTGCCCTGGCCAAAGGGCTATACTACAATACACCCACTTGAGCGTTACAGGCCCTACTACATGTCTGTAAGCATGGGTCATTGTTGAACCTCCCAATTTTTGGCTGCCCTGACCAAAGGGCTATACTACAATACACCCACTTGAGGGTTACAGGCCCTACTACATGTCTGTATGCATGGGTCATTGTTGAACCTCCCAATTTTTGTCTACCCTGACCAAAGGGCTATACTACAATACACCCACTTGAGGGTTACAGGCCCTACTACATGTCTGTATGCATGGGTCATTGTTGAACCTCCCAATTTTTGGCTGCCCTGGCCAAAGGGCTATACTACAATACACCCACTTGAGGGTTACAGGCCCTACTACATGTCTGTATGCATGGGTCATTGTTGAACCTCCCAATTTTTGTCTGCCCTGGCCAAAGGGCTATACTACAATACACCCACTTGAGGGTTACAGGCCCTACTACATGTCTGTAAGCATGGGTCATTGTTGAACCTCCCAATTTTTGGCTGCCCTGGCCAATGGGCTATACTACAATACACCCAGTTCTTGTTTACAGGCCATCCTGCATGTCTGTATCCAGGGGCATTGGTGAACCTCCCAATTTTGGACTGCCCTGGCAAAGGAAGATACTACAATAGACCCA
>JARQOC010003543.1:0-15686 GCA_033576535.1 Allobates femoralis | reverse complement strand
TTTTTTTTTACGGATAATTTTGAAGCACTGGGGGTTAAAGTGCCATATGCTTAGTACGTTTTGGGGGGTTTTTTTTCCAAAAAATGGGGTAATTGTGGGGGGCTCCAATGTTTAGGCCACAGGGGCTCTCCAAAAAGTGACATGGGTTTTAAAACAATTTGAAGGGAAAAAATGAGCTAAAATTTGTTAGGGCCCAGTCAGTTTGGAGAGCCCCGTGCGTCTCCCCCTAGGGCTCCCCACAAGTGACCCCCTTTTTGGAAAGGGGCCCCCCAAGGAAAGTTTGATAATTGTGAACCTTTCAACCCCCAGGTGGTACAAAAATTGACCCGAAATAATGAAAAAAAAATTTTTTTGTGGAAAAAAAAAGTGCTTTTTTTTTTTTATGGAGGAATTTTTGAAAACTGGGGGTTAAAACTGCCCCCTATGTCTGATTTTTTTCCCAAAATGGGGTAAATTGTGGGGGAGCCCAATGTTTAGGCACACAGGGGTCACAAAACACAAAATGGTGTAAGCTAACAATTTGAGTCTTTTGCTTTAAAAATTGTTAGCGGAAACCCCAAGTCGCGTTTTGGAAGCCCCTGGGGCAAACATTGGAGCTCCCCCAAAATGACCCCATTTTGGAAATAACCTCCAGGGAAACGTTCTGGGGGGTTAGGCTTTTCAAAACCCCCAGGTGTTTAAAAATTGTTGTGAAAATGAAATAGATTTTTTTTCAAAAAATTTTTTTTTTGCCAAATTTTTTTTCGTTTTCACTGGCAACAGCAAAAAAATTCATCTAAAATTTGTTCCTGAGTACACGATCCTATTGTGGTCATAAACACTGTTTGGTCCCGGCAGGGTAGAAGGGAAGGAGTGCCATTTCACTTTTTGAATGTAAATTAGCTCCAAAAATTCAAATTGCGAACCTTTTTTGGGACCTGCCGTGGTCCAACCGTGGTTTTGACCAATATGAGATACGATGTTCAGGGAAGTTGCCCCAACCTTTTTTTAAAATCCATTTTATCCCGTTGCCCCTGTGAAAAAAAAAGAATTGAGGGGGGTAAAAAACCCTTTTTGATAAAAAAATTTTAAAAAACCATTTTTTTTTTCCCCTTTGCTTTGTCCTGTGAAGCCCTGAAGGGTTAATAATTTTCTTGAATGTAGTTTTGGTAGCTTTAGGGTGAGTTTTTGGAATTGTGTCATTTTGGGTGTTTTTTTTCATGTAAACCCCTAAAAAAGGGCTTCAAATGTGATGTGGTCACAAAAAAAATGGGTTTTTTAAATTTGTGGAAAAATGAAAAAAATTTCTGATGAACTTTTAAAAAACCTTATAAGTCCGAACAAATTTTTTTTTTTTTTAAAAAATTGTGCTGATGTAAAGTAGGGCATGTGGAAATGTGATTTATTAACATTTTGTGACATCTCTTTGGTTTTGCAGAATAAAAAATTATAATTTGAAAATTGCAAAAATTTTTAAAATTTTTGCCAAATTTTTTTTTTTTACAAATATCGCAAAAAAATTATCGACAAATTTAATATAACTGAACCCCATGTATGAAAAAAAAATCTCAGAATGTAGGTGTTGAAGGTTCCAGAGATATAACTCATAAGGGAAGGTCGAATTGACAAAAAAGGCCCGGGATTAGGGTCAAAATAGGCCGGGGGTGAAGGGGGTTAAAAAAAAAATGTCTATTTGTGGATAAAAAAAAAACATATAGCTTTGGAAATGTTAAAAGTGAGTTAGAACCCCAAAGGGTTCCCCCCATGCATCATGGAGGGAAAGCCCTTATGACATCAAAGTGTGGTATAAAAAGGCCGGGGCGCAGCAGGGTTCTAGTCATTTTCAGTTGATTCATGGTGAACATGCTCTGCAGGATTGGGGATTCCCCCATGGTTTTGTACCCCAATATGGAGGAGAAGGTAGCAAAATTCTTAGGAAAAAAACGCCCCTTTCGTTTTTCCCCCAGTGGGATTTTGCTTTTTTTACAAGATGTATTTCAATGTAACCGTATGTGGCAAACACTGTATGGCATTTCCCCGAATATCGAAACGTTTTCCGATTAATAGAGTCTTGTGTGAGGTAAGAAAGTTTAAAAGTTTAAGGTTTTGGAACCCCCCCAAAAAATTATAATTATAAAAATATTTAAAAAAAATTTTTTTTTTTTAATTATTAACCTTTATTTTTTTTATTTATTTTTTTATTAAAAAAATAAAGAGAAATAGTTAAAAAATAAGGGTGATTGAATGTTTTTGATTTTGAGCCAAGAGAGACCTGATTGTATGTGAAATGCTATGGAATTAATAGCGCTTTAAAAAAAGAATTAAAAAATTTTTATTATTATATATAAAAATAATTATAAAAAAATTTTTATATAAATTATTTATAAATATTTGATTATTATTGCTCTGTTGATTGTGGGGTACCCCAGAAGGCCCCCTTTACAAGGTATTAAAAATGTTTCCTTATTTATGAGCAACCCCTTGACAAAAGGTTGTGAACGTATGTTGGGGGGGGGGTTACAAGTAGGACACTGGGCAGGTGTGAAAACTGGGAGGCAGCCCCCTTGGAATATGGGTGAGGAGTGTTGCACACTTCCTTTTTGTGATTGTTGATAATTCCGTAGCCAAATGTGGGGGGCTTATATTTTGATGTTTACAATTTGATTCCCCCTTTAACCAGATGTTACAACCGAGGGGGGGTACCCAACCCTTTCATTCCACACCCCAAAATCCTTTTTTTATTGTAATTATGTGTATGTGTCTTTTTAAAAAATAAATAATAAAATTCTTTTAAAAAAATTTTAAACCTGAGTGGGCCACTTTTTTAAGTGTTAATGTAGAGTGGTCTTCCTAGCCTGATTTTAAAAATCCAATATGAGCTGTACGGTCTCAATCAAACGAGAGGCTGGGGAAATTTTTTGTTGGAGGGGTTTGGGGTTGGAACAAAAAATTAAAATTTTTCTGTAATGAGGGCTGTGTGTGGCCACCCCATGTATAGGGGGCTGGTGGGACCTATGTATATGGGGGTGTGTGGGGCTTCCATGATATGGAGGCTGTGTGGATTTATGTTACTGGGGGGTGTTGCAGGATCTTGTGTATATGGAGGGTGGTCGGCCTTTACTGTATACTGGGGGGTTGCAGGCTTGATGTATATGGGGCGTGTGCGGCCCCCCTTTCGTATATGGGGGGTGTATGAGGATCTTTATGTATATGGAGGCTGTGTGCGGCCTTTACGTTTTGGGGCTGTATGCAGGATCTTGATGTTATGGAGGCTGTGTGCGGCTTTTTATGTATATGGGGGGGTATGCAGGAATTTTATGATCTGGAGGTGGTGCGACCTCTTACTGTTTTGGGGGGCTGTATGCAGGATTTGATGTTTACTGGAGGTGTGTGTGGGCCCCTTATGTATATGGGGGGTGTTGCAGGATCTTTTGTATATGGGGTCTGTGTGCGGCCTCCCTGTATGGAGGGAGTGTGCGGCCCCCATGTATACTGGGGGTGTGTGGGCCTCCCCACGTATATGGGGTTGTATGTGGGATTTGCTGTATACTGGTGTCAGTGAGACCGTTTTGGCTCTGAATGCTTGCAGTGGTTTATATGGAGTGAAAATTCCTGCTATTAAGGTTTAAATTTGTGGTTGAGGTGAGTGCTGCTGGGGGTTTGTCGTTTACTCAGTAATCAGAACCCCTGATGTTACCAGGGTAATGCCACTTGGGGCCCCGAGGGTTAAGTGTTTGCCCAATGTGGGATCTGGGTGTCTTCTTCATTTTGTGCCTTCACCCCCCCCCTTTTTGGTGACAAAATTTATCATCACACTGAGGCTGTTTGGAAATTTGGAAAGGGAGATCTCCCCCCCAGTATAAGCATATTTGGTGTCTGATCTTCAAAATTTGGCTTTTTGTGTGTGTGGTCTCCCCGAAAATCGTTGGCAGGAATACTGACAACGCTTTTAGGGGTCCCTCTTTAAAACGTGGTGAAGGGTAACTACTGCCACTTGGGGGTCCGAACTACATAGGTCATTTTTGTGGAATCCGTACATTGATACCCACTTTACCTTTAATGGGGCGTTCATGAGGGGAGTTTTGGTGTTGCTCTTGCAAAAAGTCCCCGATTCCATCAGCTGTTCCCACTGTTTGATATTTTTAAACCCCCTTCCCCCCTTTGAGTTGTACAACTCATGAAAGTCGGTGCCTTTCTGATTTGACATTGTACAAGTTTATGGCAATTAGCAGTCCGTTTTGCCGGGTAAAAACCTCGGGCCGATGTTCAGTGATCCTTTTCACTGAACATGGGGGTTAAGGGAGGGGGGGTGGGGAAACCCACCCCCCCCCGAAGACTGTGATTTTGGGGTTTGAACAGTAATCCCCGTGATCCCGGGCCCCCTTGGAAGGGGCTGTGGAGAACTTGATGGGGTGATCCCCTTCAAAGCTTTTATAGGATGAAGGAGGGGGGCGCCCCCCCCACCTCAAAGGGGAAAAAGCGATTGATGGAGGACCCCCCCCCATAGAGCCGTCCATGGGCCCCCCTGACCGCTGCACGCGCCCCACTTTCCCTGATTCCCCCTACTCTGCCCCCTTTTCCTTCCCCCCTTTGATCTCCCCCCCCCCCCTTCCTCCAAATTTCCCTCCCCTGCATTTTCTGTCCCGCCCCGGCCCCCTGTTGCCCCTGCCCTGATAATGTTCCTTCTGCTGGTCTGCCCCTTTCCCTCCTCCCCCCCCATCCCCCCCGTGCTCCCAAATCCCGGTTCCCCAAGTCCCGCGCGGGTCCTGCATGTGCGCTCTCTTTTCTGGGTGTTGTTACGGGAGGAGCGCAGACCCGGGCTGTGAGGGGATCTGTCAGTGGGTGGATTGGTGGATAGAGGATGGTGGATGGAGGGGGATGGTGGAGTATTGATGAGGGTGGTAGATGATTTATGGAGGGTGATGGATGAATGGAAGGATGATGGGTGGATGGGTGATGGGGTGGTGTGGATGGAGGGGGACGGAAGGATGGGTGATTATGGTGATTGATGGAGGTTGATGGATTGTGGGGTCGGTCATGGTGCAGGTATGGAGATCATTGCCATACAGTGCCCATATCGGCCCCCAGGATACAAAAACGAGATCAAGTGCCCACTTGTTGTAGCCCGGGGGTAAATCATTGACTGTTGGCAATGATTCCCGTAGTGCCCCATGACTTGCCCCCGGATAAAATAAGGGATCAAGGCCCACTTGTTGAAAGTCATGGGGTCAGTCGGGTGCATGTGTGGCAATGTTATGTACCGTACCCATGATCTGACCCCAGAGAAAAAAGGGGGACATTGCCCCTTTTTTTGTAGTTCTGGGGTAAAAGTCTGATGCACGTATTAGTTTTTCCCATAAGTGACCATGATTTCCCCCCCGGACTATAAAAGGATCAAGTGTTCTTGTTTGGGGGGGTTCGAGTCATGGTGATGTATGACAGATCATGCTTAAGTGCAAAATCAGGTACCCCGAGATGTGGAAGAGGGACTTGACCCCTTGCTGCAGTCTCAGATGTAGCAAAGGGATGGTGTCGGGGACAATCGTTTTGGATCGTAGAGGCGATGAATAAAAAAAGAATTTTGTTTGTGTTTTTTTTTTTTTAAAAAAAAGATTTTTCTTGTGTGGGGTTTTTTTTTTTACTATTTATAGAGTTCCTAATGGCCCGGGTTAAATTGGCCCCAATTTTTAATCCGGGCTTGTGCCCGCTGCCAATAAAAAAGTGGCATTTAACCCCCTTCTTACCCCGTTTGCCACTGGCACCGGGAAGGGGAGCTGGGTAAACCCCCAAAAAGGGGCTTAATGAATGCCCCATTTTCTGGGTGGTTGTGGGGTATTCCAAGATGGGGGGCCAGAACCTTGGGCCCTCTCCGTGGGATTTAGCCCCCGTGCCCCGTTTTACTGGTGGACCCCAAAATATGGGAAGCTCCATGTCTTTTTTTTTCTAGAATGGTTCTAGAAAAAAAAAAAAAAAAGGGTTTTTGTGTTTTTGGTTGCCAGGAGGTACATGAGGAGCTGGGGACTGGTGGCAGTCGTAGCTGCCAGTTTTTGGGTGAACAAAAAATATGGTAAAGCCACAAAATTTTTTTTTAAAAATTATTCTAAAAAAAAAAGACATGGAGTTGCCGTATTTTTGGTTGCACCCAGGTATAAATTGGCAGTGGGGGGGCTGGAATCCCGGGGGAGAGACCAAAAGTTGTGGGTCCCATATGCAATTGCAACCCACAGCCCCCCCAGAAAAAAAAAACGCATTCATTGGGTGCCTTTTTTTCTGTACAAACTTTCAGTTGCCCTTTGTGGTGGGTAAGGGGCTTCCATAGGCTGGGTCGTAACAAGCTGAAGGGAAAATTAGCCCCTTTTTGTTAGCGGAACCTGTGGTTGGAAACCCCCTGTGTCCCTAAAATTGGAGTCCCCACAAGTGCCCATTTTTGGAAATAGCCCCTCCAAGGAAGTATTAGATGGATAGTAAGACCTTAAAAACCCCAGGTGTTCAAAAAATTGATGAAAAAATTAAAAAAAGAAAAACTTTTTGAAAAAAAAAGGATTTTTTATTTTTGATTATTTTTGAGACCGGGGGTTAAAAAGTGTCAACCCATTGAATTTCCTTGGGGGGGGGGGGGGTCTATTTTTCCAAAAGGGGGTCACTTGGGGGGGAGCCCCAATGTTTAGGAACAGGGGTTCATACGAAACTGTGTCAGCTAACAATTTAATCAAAAATGTTAAAATTGTTAGGGGACCCCCAAGTCGCGTTTGGACCCCCTGTGTGCCTAAACATTGGGTTTCCCCCAAAGTACCCCATTTGGAAAAATAGCCCCCCCAAAAAGAATTATCTGATGCATAGTGGATGTAAGCCAGATATTTCACAAATTGTCGTAAAAATAAAAAATTTTTTTTTTTTCCAAAAAAAATTTTTTTTTTCATTATTAGGATTAATTTGTAAGCCCCCGGGGGTTTTAAAATTGTTACCCAGTAGATAATTTCCCTTTGGGGGGGGGTTTTTTTCCCAAATGGGTCCCTGTGGGGGGTTAATGTTTGGGCAAAAGGGGCTCTCAAAATAAATGGTGTGTAAAAATTTTTGAAGGGAAAATTTCTCAAATTGTTAGGGACACCTTTCGGTTTGGGAGAGCTCCTGTGTGCCTAAACTTGGAACCCCCCACAAGTGCCCCCCATTTTGGATACTAGATCCCCAAAAAAAATTATCTAGATGCATAGTGAGCACTTCAAACCCCCAGATACTTCAAAAAATTTGATCAGTAATAATGAAAAAGTATTTTTTTTTTTTTCCCAAAAAAATTATTTTTTCATTATTAGGATTAATTTGTGAAGAACCGGGGGGGTTTAAAGTGCTAAACCCCATCTAGATATTTTCCCTTGGGTGGGTCTATTTTCCCAAAAAAGGGGTCACTTGGGGGGGAAAGCTTTAATGTTTAGGCACCAGCGGCTCTCCACACGGACATGGTGCCCGCTAAAAAATTTGAGAAATTTTTCAATTCAAATTTTTAAAGCGGCACCTGTGCTTTTTGGCCCGCCCCTGTGTGCCTAAAAAAGGGAAAGCCCCCCCCAAAGGGTGACCCCTTTTTGGGAAAATTTTGCCCCCCCCAAAGGGAACTTATTTTGAGGGATTGTGACCCACTTTTGAACCCCCAAAAATGTTTTAAACAAAAAAATCTGTAAAAAATAAAAAAAGTCCTTTTTTTCAAAAAATTTTTTTTTTGCCTTAATTTTTTGTTTTCACTTGGAAATTTGGGATAAAATGAATCCGGAAATTTTTGGGGGTTGGAAAATTTGTCCGGTACACCGATACCTCTTATGTGGTCAAAAACCCCAACTGTTTGGGGGGCCAGCGGGCTCAAAAGGGGAAGGTTGAAATTTTGACTTTTTGAACCCAAAAATTTTGCCCCAAAAAAAGTCAAATTGCGCCCCTTCCCCTTCTTACCCCAAAAACAGGGGTTTTGAAAAATTGATGGATCGGGGGTATCGGGAAACATTCCCCAAAAAATTTTTTTTTAGGACCCTTTTTTTACCCTGTTCCCCATGGGGAAAAGGGAAAGAATTGAGGCTAAAAAAAACATTTTTTTTTGAAAAAATTTTAAAATGTCTATTTTTTCCCTTCCACGTTGTTTTAGTTTTTGTGAAGCCCCTAAAAAGGGTTAATAATTTTCCCTTGAATGTATTTTTGAGTAGTTTGGGAGGGGTGCGTTTTTTGGAATGGTGTAAATTTTGGGGGGGTTTTCTGTTATGTACACCCCAAAAAGGGATTAAAAATGTGTTTGTGGTACAAAAAAAAAGGGTTTTTTGAAAATTTTTTGCGGGAAAAAATTTTGAAAAATTTGCTGATAAAACTTTAAACCCCCTTAAAAATTTCCCACCCCCTTTTTTTTTTCCCAAAAAAATTTGTTTGATGTAAAATTTGACATGTGGGAAATTTTATTTATTAACTATTTTGTGTCACATAAATCTCTGGTTTAACAAATTTAAAAATTAAAAATGGGGAAAATTGGCAAATTTTTCAATATTTTTCCCAAAATTTTTTTGATTTTGATTTTTTTTTTTTTATTGCCTTTAAAATTTAAAATACTAACATGAACCCCAAATATGTCATAAAAAAATTAATCTCAGAATCGCTGGGGAACCCTTTTTTAAAAGCGTTCCAGGGGTAAATTGCCTTTTTAAGGGGACACGGGGTCGAATTGAAAAAAAATGGAAAGGTTTCTTTGGGGAAAAAATAGGGGGGGTCATAAAGGGGGGTTAAGTTTCATTTTAAAAACCTTTATTATTGCCACATTTTCGGGTGCTCTGGTTTCTGTATCCATTGGGGGACATATTTTCTTCATGTGTCCCAAATTGCAAACAAAAAACCATTGAATGTCCCTTATCTAAAAAGGTGGGGGCCGTGGGGTGACAGTTGGCTTTTTTTCTGGCATGGAGTATAGTTCTTTTTGTTTATTAACATATACAGGAACCCCAAAACCCCGTTTTTTTTGGGCCCAAAGGGGTTTTTTCATTTCTATTCCTTTCCCAAACCTTTTCGAATTTGGGGATTTACCGTTGCAAATCAGCCAGATCCTTTTAAGTGTCTTCCCCCGAAAATTTGGGGGATGGGAATCTGCTCCTTTTAAAAAAAAACCCGGGGTTTTATCAGTTGTTTCAGGCTGAGGAAACTCTCGTCCATGGCGGGACAGGGCTTTTCTCTGAGATCCCAGATTTTAAACCCCAGATCTCCCTTTTCCCTTTTCGGCTGTTTCACCCCGGCCTTTTTTCTAACCCCCATTTTAGCGTGTGTATATGTTTTTATTCTCTCCGCCCCAACAATGGGAGGGAAGTTTCCGGCATGGGGGGTCCATTGCCTTTCTTGTGGGTTGTTTAAGTGTCTAAAATTAAATTCCCGCCCCGCAAAAAAATGTTATCAAGTGTTTACACTAATTGTGCCAGGCCCTTTGGAGGCCCTTTTTTTTATTTTTAGGGAAAACACTTTTACATATACTTTTGTGATGTGCGTTTGCCCGGTCCACAAAGGGATCAGGTCATTAGGTGGGGCTTGTAGTAGTGGGGGTTTTTGGGGGTTTAAAGTGCCGTTCCCACAAAGTGTTGGAGTGTGGAGAACTTCGGTTAAATTGTTTGGGGGCCCTCTTGCTCCCGTGTCGTCCCGTTCCTCCTTTTTCCCCCTTTGCGGGGGTTTGGGAAAAAGATCCTTTTTTCTCTGGAACGCTTTATTTCCCGGGCCCGTTAATTCTAAAATGAACCCCAAAGTTGATGGTGTTTGGGAAAAATATGGAAAGATGATCTCCCTTTTCCGGGTATCCCTGTTTGTAGCGTGTAAAGGAATTTAGAAAAAAAATGTTAAAAAATTAGAAAAAGGGTTTTTCTGCTGAGGACGCTTTTCTAGGGTAACTGCGGGGCAACCCCCTTTTTGAATATTTAGGGAAATGAACGCAAAAGAGTAAAAATACACTTTTGTCTTTGTTTTCCCCGTTCTCCGGCCTGATCCAAAAACCACAGGGTGATGGAACCCCGGTTTTCACCCCGAAAAATCATGAAAACAAAATCCCAAAAAAGGGGGGCCCCCGGGGCCCCACCGAATGTTTCAGGGTAGGGGCTGGGGAAAAAATTTTATTTGGTGGTTCTCACTATGTTAAAGGCCTTAAAAAAGGGTATTAATTTTTTAAAATTGTTCTGACTATTTTAAAAGCCAATTTTCCAAATTACCTATCTACCTTTATGCTTTCTATTTCCCTTTTGTTAATTAAAAGATATATAAATACCCGGGGGACTAAATGAGACAAAGCCAAACTAAGGCTCCTTTTAAAATCAGCGGGTTTAAATTTAAGTTTTGAGGCAGAAACCGAAAATGTCGCCCCAAACCCGGCGTTTTCTGTCCGAAATTTCCCCGGCCCTTTAATTCCCCGGGGAAAACCCCAAAATTTATTTTATATGGCGCTTGCGGGCAGGGTGCGGCAAATGCGGGGTTTTTTACCCTTTCCGACACTTGCGGCACCGCAAAAAAAAAAAAGAATTTTGTTTACTTCCGTAAATTCTTTTTTTTTAACTTTTAATGGGAGCCCAGAAAAATGGGGTTTAGGGCACTGCCCTCCGGAGGTCACATAGGGTTACTACAAATTTGTAAGGGGCACCGCCTCCTCGTTATAAACCCCCTTTCCGCGGGAACATCCTCAGTTTGGTCCTAAGCTGCGAGGGAAAAAAACCCACCCCAAAAATTTGGGAAGAATGCCTTTTCAAAAGAGGTTCAACAAACCCCCGGGAAAAAAACTGTCTCAAAGGAGCAGAAACAAATGCAAAACCCTGAAAGGAAAAAACTGGGGGGGGTGCTGGGGCTCCCCTTTTATGATTAAAGAAAAAAGAATTTACGGGGAAAGTAAAACAAAAATTTTTTCTTTTTTTGGGGCTCTTTAATGGGAGGGCCAGCAATGGGGATGCCCAAAGCAATACCCCCGGGGGGGGAAAAGTTTTTCCAAAAAAGGGCGGTTTAAAAACATGGTTCCCTTCAAAGGGGGGCAACCGCCGCCCCGGAGAAACCGCCCGCCAGACTTGCATCCGGGAGGGCATGGGCATTTTCCCCATATAGTGCTTAGAAAAAAGTGTGCAGGCTGGACCAATTGGCGCCCGACACCCCCGGGGAGAGCAGACCGCTCGATGTCGCAAGGCCCAAGAAGGCACCCCAGCCCTGGTAGAGTGAGCCCTTTCCCAAACCCCCCGGGGGAGGAAACCAGAGGACGGGAAGGGCCCCTTTTAATGGAAAAAACCTTTTTTTCCCTTGGCCAAGGTTGACTTCGAAAACCGGGACCCCTTTTCAGCGACCTGTCGTAAGAACAAAATAAGGTTCCCCAAAAATCCTGAAGGAGGCGGGGCCCGGACACATAAATGGTACAGCTTCACGAGATTTCCCGAGTATGGAGGTCGCCCCTCCCCCTTTAATTTAACGGGGGCGGGGCAAAAAGATGGGGGGAACAATCTCCCGGTTCAGGTGAAAAATTGAAAACCCCCTTCGGCAAGAATTTGGCCCTGGGCGCAACACCACCTTGTTTGGTGGGAAAACCCCCAAAAAAAGGGGTTGACTTGGGAAAGGTAGTGCAGCCCAAATTTTGAGACCCTCCCTTTGAGACGTAATCGCCACCCGAAAGGCCACTTTTGGGGGCAGCCCAGATAGAGAAACATCTCTAAAAGGCTCAAAAAGGCGGTTTCCCGTAATGCCGCCCGGGGCCCCGTTAAGGGCCCAGGGTCCCGAGGTCTCTTGTAGGGGGGGAACCATCCCCCGACACCCCCCGCAGAAATTTTACGCACCTTCGGGGGAGGAGCGCCAAAAAGCCTGTCAAAACCAAACAACCCAAAGTGCTATACTTGACATTTCAAAGAGCCCAAGGGGGTTAAAACCCAAAATCCAAAACCCCGCTAAGAAAGCCAAAAAAGTCGGGATGGACAAAGGGGCCCAAAGGGGACCGTCCACCAAAAGGCAACCCGGTTTAAAAAAAATTTTTTCCCCGTCCCGGTGGTTTCATCTTCCTGGGAAAAAAAGGCTTCCTAGCCCCATTCTTTGGGGGCCATAAATGTAGGGGGAGGAAAACCCCAGGGTGTAGGAGCCAGGCCTAAGGAAACCATGCCCGTCAATCTGAGGGCCCCGGAATTGAGGGGGGAAGAATGGGCCTTTGGGAGTAAAAACTGCGCGTTTGGGGAAGGGGCCCACTGGGGTTTCCCCCCCTGGACAGTTCCCCCAAAGGGGGATACCGGACCTCCTGGGCCAATTGGAGGGCCCCTAGAATGGGTATCCTGCCCTTACGACCTGATCTTCCACAGGACCCTGGGAATCAGAGCCAGAGGAGGGAACACATACGGCAGTTGGAAGCTGGACCAACTCAGTATCAGAGCATCCGCCCCCAGGGACTGAGGATCCCACGATCTCGCCAAGTACTGGGGCACCTGATGATTCAGCCTTGAGGCCATCAGATCCACGTCCGGAGTGCCCCATCTGCTGCAGATGTCCCGGAAGACGTCTGGATGCAGGGACCACTCTCCGGCGTCCATCCCCTGCCGGCTCAGGTAGTCGGCCTCCCAGTTCTCGACCCTGGGATGTGAACTGCGGAGATCACGCAGTCGTGTTCCTCCACCCACGATAGGATGCGGTGGACTTCGGCGAGGGCCTGAGCGCTTCTGGTCCCTCCCTGATGATTTATGTAGGCGACGGCCGTCGCATTGTCGGACTGTACCCGAATGGGTCGTCCTGCCAGGAATTTCTGAAACGCCAGGAGCGCCAGATAGACCGCCTTGATCTCCAGGACGTTGATCTGCAACGTCGACTCCGCCTGAGTCCAGAGGCCTTGAGCCCTGTGGTGTAAGAACACCGCGCCCCAGCCCCTCAGACTGGCGTCGGTGGTCACCACTAACCAAGAAGGTTTGAGGAAGGATCTTCCCCGTGACAAGTGACGTGGCTGGAGCCACCACTGCAGGGAGTCCCTGGTCGGTTGCGATAGTGCCACCAACCGATTCAGAGAGATCGCTCTCTTGTCCCACCGGCGAAGAATCTCCAGCTGGAGAGGACGGAGACGAAACTGTGCAAATGGCACCGCCTCTATTGCCGCTACCATGCGTCCCACCAGTCTCATCAATTCCCGAAGGGATGAGTGAGGTGACAGGAGAACGTGCTGTACTCCTGAGTGGATCGCCAGCTGCTTGGCCTGAGGTAGAGACACCAGGGCTGAGTCCGTGTGGAAATCCATGCCCAGATATGTCAATGACTGGGTCGGAACCAGGGTCGACTTCTGAGTATTGAGAAGCCACCCGAACTGTTCCAGAGACCTCATGGTCGCTTCCAGGCTCACCCGACAAAGGTCTTCCGATGGCGCCCTGACCAATAGGTCGTCCAGATAGGGTATGACGGCGTGACCCTGCACATGCAGGAGAGCCATCATAGATGCCATCACCTTCGTGAACACCCTTGGTGCAGAGGCCAACCTGAAGGGTAGGGCCACAAATTGGAGATGTTCGTCCCCCACTGCGAATCGTAACCAGCGCTGATGAGCCGGTGCAATGGGCACGTGAAGGTAAGCGTCCTTGATATCGATGGACGCTAGGAAGTCTCCCTGCGACAGAGCCGCGATAACGGAACGTAGGGATTCCATGCGGAACTTCCGCACCAACACGTGACGGTTGAACAATTTTAGGTCTAGGACCGGTCGAAAGGAGCCGTCCTTCTTTGGGACAATAAAGAGGTTGGAGTAAAAAACCCTGAACCTCTCTGCCGTGGGCACTGGGACCACTACTCCGTCTCTGCGGAGTCCCTCCAACACCCGGAGAGAAGCCTGAGTCTTTTCTGGGGATGGAACAGACCGATGGAATCGGGATAATGGTTTTGACGTCAGCTCTATCCTGTAACCTCGCGAGACTACGTCTCGAACCCACTGATCTTGAACGTGAAGTAGCCACTTGTCCTGAAAGCGAGACAAGCGGCCCCCCCACCTGTGGGGAGGCAGGATGAAAGAGTGAGTCATGTAGAGGCGGGTTTGGGGGTGGTAGTTGCCGCCCCCGCCGGCTTCTTTGGACGACTCTTGGAGCGCCACTGAGAAGCGGGCTTGCCCCCTCGGTCCGTGCGAGCGGACGGTGCTGATGACTGTGAGCCGGACCGAAAGGACCACTGCTTTGGGTTCCTCTTAACGGTATACCGTGGCTTAGGCTTATTCTGCGGTATCTTAGACTCAGCAGAATCCTTGATCAGCTTGTCCAGCTCTGTGCCAAAGAGTCTGTCACCAGAGAACGGAAGATTCTGCAGAATCTTCTTAGATGTGGCATCTGAGTCCCAAAGACGCAGCCACAACAACCTGCGGATCGCTATCGCATTGGCCGAAGCCACAGCTGAGCGAGTGGCAGTTTCCAGAGACGCCGTCCTGGCGTAGTCCGCATAGGCCCTTGCTCTCTCAGTGAGTGCCAGGACCTCCGGACTGGACCTTGCCAGGTCAGTGATACCATCCAAGCAGGTAATAATCGCTTGTAAGGTCCAGACCGTGGCAAAATTAGGGGCAAATGAAGACCCCACAGCCTCATAGGAAGACTTGGCGAGTTGCTCGACCTGTCTATCAGTAGCATCCTTCAGCGAGGAGCTATCAGAGGCAGAGAAAAGGGAGCGTGCAGCAATTCTAGTCATGGAAGCGTCCACCTTTGGAGACTGCGACCATTCCTGAAGCACCTCCTGGGGGAAGGGGAAGCGATTGTCCTTAGGTTTGCGGACATAGCGCCGCCCAGGATGTAACCTGGGTGCTCTAACCACCCTTCCAAAATTAGTGTGGTCCATGAAGGATCCACTTGGTCTAGCCTCTGGCCGCAGCCATTGATAGACCTCCTTCGGGTGCACGACAACCTCTTCAGAGGGAGTCACGAGACGCAAGGTCTCATTGATGGAGGACACCAGATCCTCCACCCCGTCTGGAGGTTCAGACACAGACACAGACCCGAAGTTTGAACCCCCATCATCTTCCTCACCATCAGAGGAACGCTCCTCCTCAGAGAGAGCCTGGAGCTCGGGTGAATCCTCACGACGAGCCCGCTTAGGGGGTCTCACAGCAGAAGAGGGAGACACCCGGGGGTAACTGGAAGGAGTAGCTGGGTTTTCCAGTCTCCTATGCAGTGCCTCCAGTGACTGCGACATGGAGGACATCTGGGACAGCAGGGATTCATTGATCCTATTCTGCGTTTCCCATGGCCCTTGGATTACCTGAATCTCAGGGTATAGCACCGGAGCTGCTGCTGCCTCAGCTGAGCCAGCCCGGGCTTCTGGGCGTCCGCAGTTATTGCAGGACCCCTCCATCAAAGTTCCCTTGCAGGTAGCACAGGTAATGGTGTTATCCGCCGCCTTAGCAGCATGCTTCTTAGCTGAGGACATATCCACAGTAGGGTTTGAGGCCAAGGCCAATAGACAAAACAAACCGGGAATCCCGGTGGCTTACCGACCGCAGTAACGCGGTGGGAGGAAGCGGTGTGTGTGTGTGGACCTCCGCGAGTTCCGGTCTCCCTCTGAAGTGCAGACACGTGCTGCCGTAGATCCCAGCCGGGAAGTGAGAGAGAAGATGGCCGCCGCCAGCACAGACGTGGGCGGCGCCGGGAACACGCGGGAAGCACACGCACACGCCCCCCGGTGACGTCACCGTAAGGGCTGCCTCTCCTCCTCCAAGCAGCCTCTGTAATGGAGGTGCTGGAGCCCGCAGC